>JAMKCH010006486.1:0-31368 GCA_023653785.1 Ophioderma brevispina | reverse complement strand
TCTAAAGGGATGCTATGAATAAACTGGTCTCTAAGAATCAAGTGTATGACCCCTTTCTTGCTATTTTCACTGTTGCAACTCGGTCCACCGATGGAAATAATTTAAAATGCGGTTAGCATATTGGGGGCCAGATTCACCCCTTTCTGGTTTTGACAATCTAAACTTCTTCCTGAAACAACCCTCTTCAGTGAGCTCATATCGGTTCAAAATGGCTTTTTTTTCAGAAATCGTAAATCATTGCCTGTTTTTTTCTCATAAGTGAGAGTAAACCTCTAAATAACCTCTAATCCTTTTCCAGAAAGATCACTGAGATCTACATCCCAGTGATCTCTATGCCACCCTTGAAAAGTCGCATAGCGCTCAAAGCGAATAAGATAGGCATCAATATTGTCTTTGCTTTCATCAATGCAGGTCACTTGGGCACTTTACTGGACTATAAATGCTGCCTTCTGAACCTACCCTACACACTAGCATTCATTCTGCCTGCTTCAATTTAAACTCGTCTAATTTGACCTGTTTTTTTCTTTCCCAAAGTAACATCCCTGTCCTCCGGCGCAAAGCATTATCAGATTCCTGTTTCCTTAAGTCGCGCCTTCCTCTATAACTACGAGCATACGCATATCCCGACGCTTACCGCCATCTAAGCGCTTGTTCCCTGAGAAACCTAACCTGCCGGCTTCTGCTAATTGCCAGTCAAATTGACGCTTCCTCTCCTCAGCCTGACGCTGCTCTACTTCATGCTGGCGCTGCTTCTCAGCTTGTTCCCCTAGCAAACTCGCGTTCTTCTCTTCTCTCTTCCTAGACTCTTGCGCTCTGTCATGCGTTGACGTTTACTCTCGCCTTTTCATTACTTATGAATCAAGAGTTCCTTGTCCTTTCAACCCAATTTTCTCCAGCCCTGAGCAATTAATCCTTTCTACTTTCTAATGCACTAGCTGCCCATAGTTATACGTGAAATACATACACTAACTATAACACCCACACTATACCTAACCCTATAACATGGAATGCAAACTCCAACAGTACTGCTTCACATCACACAGCAAGCCGTGGCTTCACTGGAAAAAGAACTATGAAAATTCTATCAGCAATATCGCAATACGCAGGTATATAAACCAGAGGATGTTAACCTCACTGCTTTGATAGATTTCCATGCGTCACAAGCAAAGTCTACACATAATGTTGACTTACCGACCTTCATATGCCTTTTAAACAAATGTCCTGTGTCTTTGGGTACAACCACAGAACCTTGCTTAAAAGACCACTGCCTGTGTAACACCACCAATAGAGACCAATATTTAACCAAGATGGTTAAGAATTTAAGTTTTCTATAAAAGTAAGTGTACCTCACTATCTAACACTTAACTGAATAGTTTCAATCACTCATCCACGTCATCATCATGCACCACAACTTATTCTGGAGCGGTATCCGTCGTGGTTCGCCAAATTTGTCACCAAGTGGTGAAAAATATACTGCTCATAAAATACACTATACGATCAATTGACGACGGACCAGCATAATAAAATTAACTTATAAAAATTTATTTTTGACCGTAGCTTATATATTTCATATACAAATAACTTGCCTGCACATTTTTCTTAATATAAATCGTTAACTTATTGCTTAAATGCACATCTATAATATTTCATTCACATCATTTTCCATTTATCCTTATCCCCAAGTTGCAACATGAAGTTTTAAATGAGATCTCAATTTATGAATATTCAAACCGGTTTACAGACGCCAATCTAGATAATGTCCAACCCTGATGAAATCCTTTACAAGCGGATGTTGACAGTTGCTTTCCAAATAATGCAGCACTACAGAGTCCACATCACGACATATCTGAATTCTAGAGTTCTTATCTGTTTATGGCTTGAAGACCCAGTCACCATCTTGAAAAGCGTGCAGTGTTCCAATTTTCACCCAACTCGGTGCAAATGTAACAGTCGGACCATAGCATAACATAAACGTAAACGGCGGCTACAAAAAATAGAGAGAAACCAGAATGCCCAATAATTCCATGTTCTCTCCAACATGCTACATTTCATTAAAATTAACTTTTCTGCAGATTTTAAATTACTTGGCCCAAATTGGCTATTTGAAAATGATTTTTAAACTCTTTAGCAAAAGTTACCAAATTATACTTTCAAGAAAGAATCAAAATTTAGATGCTTTCACCCTATATCTATATATTATTTATCTGGGAATAAAATTTAATCACTAAATTTAGCAAATTATTTTAATGAGTTTCCATCAAATGTTCAAAAGTCAAAATCAAAAAAACTTCCCAGCATCATGAAGAATTTGTTTGGCAGTTTCTTTGATGCCGAAATTAATTACTAAATACTGAAATGCCCAACAAAAGAAAATATTTTACACCCTATTGTCCGCCAAACCCATACAATTAGTCCAAATACTATCTAAATTACTAGCCCATTTTAAACCATTTTGGAATTTTGTTTTGCCACACCCATATGGAAAAGAAGTCATTTTATTTTCTTTTGCAGAAATGCACACTAAATTCCAATATCCCCTTGCACACCCAACATAATTATAATCCAATAAACAAATTTTACTCACATTGGGTCCTTTAACTAAAGCTGACTTGCAGGAAGGGGTCGGTAGCATCTAATGGTGTCGCTTCCAGGCAAATGGACTTGGTCCTCCTCTGGCACATGACACAGCACAGAATGGAATAAATATTTCTCTGTACCCCTGATAAAGTTGAGCCCCTTATTCACATGGCATGTTGAATTTACAGGCCTAATAAGCACATGCTGCAACTTGTTGATACACCAGAAATGAAATAAAAACCATGTGCTTGGCTACATAGAGCTCACACAGCCCTCCTTCCTTTATCGAAGTTTTGATAGCAAGTGACTTCCAGTTTCTTAATCCAGATACAGCTTGCTCACCCATGCATTGTAATGCAAAACACTTGATCAGTTGGCAGGTTGCATTCCACAAGTACTTTCCCCCCAACGCCTGTGTAGTAAATAGACTTGATCCCAGGCCTAACCTACCCACTGCTAATTGAAGCTAGCCCTGCATCAAAGCCCTATGCGCTTGCTAGCACTAACTCACAAAAATCAATGTATTCATTCTATACACATTAAATTAAAAAGTCTCCAATCCGCCGTGACAGCTGCAAGCTTTACCCCTGCAGGTCTTTGGCACGGACTTGATCTGTGTTGTAAGAGCAATGCGGTCAGATGTATTCACAGATGCAGGAACATCAACATCATATTTAACACTGGATAGAAGATGAAGTTTCGGCTGCTGAACCAGGATGAAGTCAATCCTTGAAGCCCGCCCATCTCCGTGTCTGAAGGTTGGTCCACTATCCGACCCAGGTGGAATAACTAGCTGCATATCCTTGCAGAATTTGTCATGTGAATCTGGAGTGTCTTTCATAACTGTAGCATTGAAGTCACCACAGATAATGACTTCGTGTGTGGGGGAAAACTTAATGACAACTTCTCTAAGCTGGCTGAGGCTGTCATCGTAGTCACTATATGAAGTCCTATAGCCACGACATGGGAGGTAGCAGTTGACTATACACAGCTTGCTATCTGGAAGGTAAATGGTAGTCACACTCATGCGGCGATTACCACGTACCATCTTTAGCGTGCTTTGTTAGAGCCGCCCATTGCGAGGGAATCTAAATTGCAATGCCACCATAGCCTCTAGGACGTTGGTAGGGGGAAATTGGATCGTCATCATCCACAGATCTAGCAGATCAGTTGTGACACGCAGAGGCACTATTCAAAAGTTTCTTTTCAAAGTTGTAGAGCCAGTGTTCCTGGATGCAGACAATATCAAAGTTTTCAAGAAGATTTTCAAGATATACCTTGTTAGCATTGTAGTTCTTAATATTAACAGTTACCAGGCTTAGAGCTTTAGCTTTGCTTTTGGTCTCGCACTCCGATGTTGCCATCTTTCTTGAGTTCCCTGCCGCCCTCTTAAAAAGACTTTTGACTTCTTTGTTGATTTGACTTAGGTCTTGGAGATATCGATCGTCTGAAAATCTGCGTTTTCAAGGTTCCGTATGGATTATCTTTCTGAGTTTGTCTACTGAAGTGCTGGTTTGCTTTGAGTTTCTTATCAGGAGTGGCATCTCGACCATGATACATCTGGTTAGTATGGCTAGATCTTCTGTTTTCCATTACAGGACTTAATACAGCATTACTGGTTTTAGTCTTCATGACAGGTGTGCTGGTTCCACAATGTGTTTCACACCACGGAGGCAGCAAAGCTGTTGTTGGTAGAGCCCTCTAATGTGGAGGCACATAATATTCTTGGTTATTGTTTGATAGTTTAGATGAGGAATTTGGATTCTTCCTGAACTTGGAAATATTAGAAGAGACAACATCACTATATAGTTGTTTGCAATTTGGGTCAGCCATATCTCTATCAGCATGGAGCAACTGCAGGTTATCTTGCTTGTTGATACCAGAGCTGTAGTTTTTAGGTGGCTGCTTGTGTCCTTCATGAAGTTGTTTTAGGTTGTTAGTGTAGTTGGCATCTCTAGAACTTCTAGAACAGGGTCTGATGTAGAATTAGATGTTTGGTGTAGGACATTTGCACTTGTAATACCATTTATATTCCTATCTTTAGTAGTTCCAAGAGGCAAATCATCCTGCCCATGGGAAGCATCTGTGAGTTTCTGCACCTTGTTGAAGGCCTGACATTTGTTTGAATTCAGGAGACTATTAGTATCTGTTATAGCTGCTTCATCATGGTATATCATGTATAATACACTTGCACGTTTACGCGTGAGATTCTGGCCCGATATTATGGTACAGGAGTTAAATTATCTCACAAGGCAGCTAGTCACGATTTTACTTCAATCGTCAACTATGATATTGTCATTGCAATCTTTAACTCCTAGATAAAATAATAATGAAGTAAAATTTCACGCCCGGAGCGGGTATTCGGATTACAAGACGAGCGCCAACAAACGCACGCCACGCAATCCGAGCCGGCAGAACATCGATCTTTTGTAATACTTAAATAAACACATTAACGGAATAAAGCGCACATATAATCATGAATTGCGCCGCCATGAGACGAGTTGAAAATATCTGGTCCAGGACCATATCCTCGCCTTCATCTAGTCACGAAATAAATAGAAAAAACTCACGTGTAAATGAATGAAAGTAATAATCCCGGTTTCTTTCGTTGCACTAAGTATAATGAGCCGAATATCAGCTTCCGATACATCGCTTGTTATTCCGTCCGTTCTTACATACGCTATCAGGCGGTATGTGACACATGCCCAACATGTTACACAACTGAACTTTTTTACATGTTTTGACTATTTTGAGAATGTTTATGGGGTAGAGTATTAGTTATTAGGTAAGTTTTGTGGTGATACGGGTTATATCTACTCGAGGAGTCTGTATCAGGCGAGGGCGCAGCCCAAGGCCAGATACAGAATCCGAGACTGGATATAATCCGTGTCACTTCAAAACTCACCTAATAACGATTTTATCATACCCAAGCCGTGTGTAAATTCCTTTGAACATTTTGTATAGCAGTTTTTTACAATTTTATCATAAATGTGATGCTTTTATATATTTAGCATTTTAAAAATGCTGTACAAGCCAAATTTTGTGTAGCAGTTACTTCAAAATGGGTAGCATTTTGCTATATGCTAAACAGGGGAATTTGCACACTGTACCCAAGAAGAACAAAATAAGCACAAATATATGGCCCGAAGAAAATTACAAGGGTAATTCACAAAACAAACAATACTTTACGGTAAATTGACTGTAGGCATATTGTTTTAAATGAGTGCAAGGGTGACGAATTTTCATCGACAAGAATCTTTGAGAATAAACAACCCTAAAATCATCTTTTTCTGAATCACAAAATTATTGATCTGTTTTAAATTATTTTAGTGTATGTAAGAGCGAATATGCTGAAATCTTGTTCCCACTCGGGCAAGACTTCCATATTTACCCCCTCTCATATATTTACATGCAACATAAAATGTGATTATTTTAGCTGTTTATTGCGTTTTTGATCAAACAAGACCAAAATTAAAATAAATTTTGTATCATGTAAATATATACGAGGGGGTACATATGGAAGTCTTTCCACAACTCGGTTCAACATTGCTAAAAATCACCAAATTAGAGCAGTGATTGACGACAAAAATGAACGCCGAATTTTTGGGATTTTTGTTGTCAATGATGCATGGTCAAGCAAGCGCAGTTCCTAATTGACATGATACGGACGTTGAGACGCGCTCCGAGGGGGTGATACGGGATATATCTAGTCAGTAAATTGAGGCGATTATCCAAAGAAAATCGAGGGATCTACATGATGGTATTCAAATCCGATCATTTGCGAAAGTGAAATCTTTGAAGGACGTCGTGCAATACCCGTACCCCAAAATGAACAAAATATCAATTATACATACCACACATAGGCCATTACATGCAGTTACTTCAACATCGAAAGAAAATGGATTGAAACGACTTTCCGAACATGAGTCGTTGTTGTACTCGTTGGCACAATTGAAACAACATGTAGCTGGTTGTACATTGGTGTAGATTACTTTTGGCTTCTTGAAGTAACGGCACTCTTCCATGTTGAACTCATAGCAACACATATAGCAGAACAGTGAAGTGCAGCCCTGTTCCAGGCCTGCGTCGCAGTATACAGATGCGTCGTCATTGCATCCACGTTTAAATCTGAATCCATTGTTTTCACGAATGGTCAACGCCTAAAACAAAATCAAAATGGCATATGTTCTGTTAGATGATTGAGAAAATAAGTTGTAAATCCCAAGATGATATACTATTCCTCTTTTTCTTGGTTCGGAAAGGAAATAGCATCATGACCATCTTCTTTTACTTCCTGTATTATCTAAGCTACATTTTATTGTCTTTTTAATTAATAGTGGTAGAACTCTATTCCTTCAACTATTTTTACACCAATCACCAGACAATTTTTTAATGAAAAATCTACATAGAAATGAGACAAATATGTGAATTTGTTTCATCATCAAAGTTCTTGTCAAATACGATAGCCATTCTCGTCAAAAAACAATGAGAAAATCAAATCTGAGCACCGTTTTTAAAGTATCAAGGACACACTCTTTTTCTGACACACTTATGAATTAGGAAACCTTAACACTTAAGTGCCTAAGGTGTTTTCGCTCACGTTGGTGCCTAAGGGGGGGGGTCCATGGAACCCCCCTAAGGAAACCACTTTCCCGATGGAATTTTCGAATGAAACTCATACCACCTTTGAGGGGGCATAAGATAATGCCAAAGGTGCAATATAAATGAGTTCCGGTTTATCGTCTGGAAATTAGGGCAAATCATTGTTTTCGAAATGCGTCAAAATCGCTCAAAAAGTAACATGATGTTTCCGTGGCACTCCTTCAACAGCATACACATTGCCAATCATCTTGATGTTTATATCTGCTCTAATATTTACAATTTACATATATTTAACACAAACATTACGATTTTGTACATTATTGTATTTTTTGTGGGGCAGTCGTATTTGCTCGATGATGGAATCGCTTCTTTTCAGCACATAAAGGGTTAATTATTTTTCTGATTATGTAATTAAGTTTGTTTCATGCATATGAACATACATAAGCAGAAAAATATTTCTGGCAACAGGGTTTGCTAATTTTTATTTTTAAAATCACACTCCCGTTGGTGCCTAAGGGGGGGGGGGTTCCTAGGGACCCAAGCTAATTATCTCATTAACGGGCGAGAAATTTTAGTAATTCTTTTTATGGAAAGAAGCGCAGCGATAAGTTGCACAATTACAAAAAATAGAGTTCGAAAATATTGTCCACGAGTGAGAATGCGCCGCCGAAAACAAATCTTAGGGGTACTATGGACCCCCCTTTAGCACTTAAGTCTGACTCAGAGATTTCGAAATATTATTTTTGGGTGTATGTTTGTTAATAATGAAAAATAGTCAGGACTGAAACCTAAGATAGTAACCTAAAATGCCACCATCCGAAATTTGAGATGAATGGATTTTCGTTTTGATGATGCAGTAAACATTTATGTGTAGAATTAACAGTGGCATAGGATATGTGTATAACAAAAATCGGATCCTGGAATTTTATAACAAAATTGGATTTTCTATATGAAGGAATTCGATTTACGCTTAGAAATTCACACATGTGAGTAGTAATGGAAGCATTATGTACATGCAAAAAACACGATTTTATTTGGAAATGAGGGCGCCAACCCCTCCTCAGGGAAAATCTCTGGGTCGGCCTTTAAGTGTTAACGGAATAAATATTATTCCATGGAATTATAACCTGGTCAGAAAAAAAAAGTATCAGATGAGTCACCTTACGGGAATAAAAACACATTTAAAAACACTTTCTCATAAGAAATAAATTTAAAAAATAATAATCTCATGTTCCCGCTTCTCATTTTTTTGGATGTTAACTCTCGAAATAAACGCATATACTGAATGCATTTGTTTATTTTCTCTTTGCAGAATATATAAAGCCACGTGAAAGAGAGAGAGAGATTATCGAGGAGAGAGAGAGAGAGGGGGGGGGGGCGGGAAAGGAAGATTGCTATTTTAAGTTAACGTTACTTTCATGGTTTTTCTGAAGATGCTACATGTTAATTGTCAATGTAGTCATACTTTTGCATAGACCATCCTGTTGCCATTGTTATTTATGTTATTCATTAGATAGCATTCACATAAACTATTCAAATTATTTTAGTCACACGTGCTGAACCACACTTTGAAAACTGGCTTCACATTTCAAAAGTGCACTTCGTGATCCTATCACCTATATTTTTGTGTATGCCTCACTAGATTATCCTCGCAAAACGGTTATTCAAAAATTCCAGTGATCTGTGGTTGTGTTTGAAAATGTTATGACATTGAGCAAATTATGGTATCGCTGGGTGTTCGCATAGGCCACTGGGAGGTTGCGAAGATGGGGCTATAGTAAGGGTATTTAATCAGAATCAATCTAGACTTTGGGGAAGAAGTTGGGAAGAGTTTTCTATAGTTGAAGGATGCTAAATCAGAAAACTGGTGGGTCCAACATCTGGGATATGTGGGTAACTTTGTAGTATAAGGGGGTAAAATAGGACATGGGTAAATTTGAAATCAGGTCAAATTGTGTTTGTTAATTGTACACCAAGGTATTTGTCTCATTATAAGGATTAAAAAAAGTATAGTTTGTCTAGGTCCGACTTTCAGTTAAACAGTAGGCCCGATTACGGTTCAGTGTCATCATGGGGCTAACGTTACCAGTGCACGATTCGTGAAACTCGGGTGTCCAATTTGTTATGTTATTGACTTATTTTACAATGTTGGAATTTGGTTTAGTTAATCACGGGCAAAATGTAACAAGGGTCTACAGGAGTCTCTAGGAGTCACAAAACTTGACCTCAAATGTATACAGAGCTGTCACCCAACGAATTGAAATGAATTTCTGATTCAGTATGACCAGATCAATAATTTGACCCGGTTTCAACAAAATCTGAGCACTGGATTTTTTGCCCCAGAATGACCTTGAAACCCTTATCAGGGAGGTAGCCGAGTAACAAGGTCGGACCTATACAAATATACATGTTTAATCACCATTTAATGTCCCTCCCACTAATTGGGGAATTCAAGTTTTATCAAAATTTAAATATTTCAAATTTACCCCTTGTTACTATTTTATTCCCCTTATTTTACAAAGTTCCCCACATTTCCCAGGGTTGGATCCAAATATTCCTATTCAGCACGCTTCAAAACCCATAAATAACATCTTCCACACCTTATTCCCCAAACTTCTAGATGGGACTCTCGTCATAACCATACTTCACTACGCTTTCGGCTACGTGTTCTAGTTGTCGTTTAGTTACAGCACTTTGACGTTTGTTAAAAACAGTATTAGGCCCATGACATACTTCCAGTCGCAGCGGGCGATTTCTGCGCGTGGGCATGCGTAACAATTGGGTCAAAAATCCGGTACTGCGCACGCTAATCGCTCTCTGCGACTGAAGTATGTCATGGGCCTTACATGTTAAACACGTTCCCCGGACTTTGGGCTACTCTAGCCCAGATTGCTTCAGCGGCAACGCCGTAAGTTGAACCATTCTCACAATAGCATAGAATAGCAATCTGACCGCCGACTGCACTAGTTGTTCTAGCCAGAGTGTCTCGCCTCGAGGCCGTTTTTCAATGAAACTGCAACCCGATATCAGCACATGTGCCCACACATGTTAGCCGACGGGAGGTCGGTAATTGCCAGTCTTTATCCCTAACGTCCCTGGTGTGTGATATGACTAGCACCGTCCAGGGAAAGGATCACTGCCATTAAGTTGGAATAAAATATTTTTAACCACTTTTTTATGGAATGATTCTTACAGTATGAGGTATTTATGAACTCTAGAGGACTCACACTACTTGATTGATCAGTTTCTTCCGAACATATTTCACTATGAAACTGACCACCAAATTAACCATTTACGAACTGTGTCTTAGCCTGAAAGGAAAAGGGAGGTATTTGAACAGAGATTTAAGGATTTAGTTACGATTTTTCAATCCAATAAAACTTTTTGCGAGATTTCATGCATCGAATGTCAAAAGTACTGTTTTAAAGCACTATCAGTGATTTTTGCCTAAGTAATCAGAAAAATCGAAAAAAATCATCACAAATCAGACTTGTTGAAGTTCTGTAACAAGTATAGATATCCTGAAATACCCTACAAAATGATAGGAATCAGAAGCCACCCTAATAAGGACAAACTCGGATATTTTAGTCATTAGATTCCGTACGGACAATTACTACGACACGTAATGATGGAGATTCGTATTTTTAACACTGCCGTTTCTTCCTTTTCGGTCAACTTTTCATTTGGGTGTGCAAAAAAAAAAAGTAAATTATGAGAGTTCAAAGAAATATCATTCACTTTTAGCTATTCTGCAAATTTCAAATTTGTGTCTTTATAAATTGCCATCATGTCACTTAATATCGGAGTATGGCCACCCCTGGCTTGAAACCAGTGCGTCAAGACGTCGCGCATACTGTCCAGAAGGTGTTTATGTCAGTGGGCAGAGTGTCCCACTCATAGGTCAGAACCTAAGATAATTTCTGTAAAGTTGGAGGAAGATTGTCCCTCTCATTGATGGCTCGACCTAAGGCATCCCAGACTTCGTAGATAGGCTTCACATCAGGGCAGCAAGCAGGCCAATGGGATCTGCTCCACCCCATCTGCCTGAAGAAATTATCTCACTACAGCGGTCCTGTGCGGCGTGACGTTGTCGTCTTGCAGGCGAAAATTGTTTGCATAAACCTTTCTTGCATGTGGCAGGCAGTGATTTTCCAGAATGTTCAGGTACACGACGGCGTTCATGTTTCCATCTGACACCACCAGTGACGTTTTTCCTCCATAATAAATACCGGCCAATACCTTCACTGAGCTGCCATCACCCTGAGTCGATTCCAGTCATCTCGAAGGTTCTCACCACGCAATCGACGAACGGCTCTCATGTCGCCAGAGTCCGAGATGTAAGTCGAGCAACTCTGTGGTGAACGGTTAGGCGTGGAATGTTGAAGCAATGTCCGATTTACAATTTGGCGGGAAACGTTGATTCCATAGTGTCTTCTCCACAAACGACGAAGACGGCTTGTTGGCATTTGCCTGGCTCTATGGCACAGATTAAGCAGTCGGCGATCATCTCGTCTGGTAGTCACTCAAATGATCCGCCTCTCGATGATGTCTGAGGAGTTACAGACCGTCCTCTGTGATATGCCGAGGAAATCAGCGACTTTGGCTTGTTTGTACCATTCCCGTCTAGGGAACCTCTGTGTCAGTTGTTCTTGTAACGGCAACAACCAAATCCGAAAAACGTGGGCTCTTTCCCCACAGGCATGGAGCAGGGAAAAGGAACAAACAACAGATGCATGGATTCACTTTGCCATTTTGGACTTTTTTGAAGAAATTTTTCAGATGTTTGTTTTTGTACTTACTTCTACAAACCACCAAAGTTTACACTCTTTAAAGTGGCTGAATTAGTAAAATATCAATTAACTAACTATGACGTATTTCCAGAACGTTAAAACGTCCGCATCACATAACGACGTATTTGTAAAAAAAATATTCTGCGCAAGCCCATAGCATCGTATCTGCATTTTGAAGCGTTCGCCGTTTCACATAGTGACGTATTTGTGCGACGTATTTTCAGTTCATGGTAGAGTTTCTATTTTGTCGTTTTCACATAGTGACGTATTTGCGCAAACGCGTCACATAACGACGTATTTTCGAGCCGTATTTGTAAATTACACGTTGAAATTGCTATGGGTTTTCACATAGTGACGTATTTTATTTAACACCATTTATTCGCATATTTAAATAAATTGAAAGTTAGTTAGTTAAATATATTTGATATTGAACTTATTTTGGCAATTTTCCACTAGGTTTGAATTGAAATATATGTTTTAATTAACAGTATGGATCAAATTAAAATCGCAATATCTTCAAAGCCGTTTTTCTCGAAATGCGTATTTTGCAAATACGTAAGTATGTGACCTGGACGACGATGTAATCATTCACCTACTATAAGGCGTTCAACTAGAAATACGTTTGGGTCTGAAAAAAATATTCCAATATTACGAGCAACGGTGTAGTTGTTTCCTACTGAAGCCTAATATAATGGGAGTCTATCAGGGGCACATGTGGTGCAGTGGATCAGCGCTCGGCCCATAAGCATAAGGTTGTGGGTTCGCGCCCCGCTGTCGCCAATGTGTTGTGCACTTGGGCAAGGCACTTTACCTCGCTTACCTCTCTCCACCCAGGAGTAAAAATGGGTACCGGCATATGCTGGGAATGCAAAACAGACTCGCTTGCGAGCAACATTATATGAGGGAGTCTGGCCCAAACGCCAATGACAGAGGGATGGGCACTCCGCCTGCGGGCGCACTATTTGCATTTTTCTATCATTTATAAAAAAAATTTGGCCGAGCAATATATATTGCAATACTGCCAAAAATAGGCTTAAAAAACTTACATGGCGAAAATATTTCTTGGCATGTTTTTGTGTAATCGATTGTACCCGTGTTCTACCGTGAATGGTCTTGTAGCAAAATTGTGGCTTAAGCACACGGGTAACCCGCATTCTGGTCCATGGCGTTGCTTGGACACGATAAATGCTACTGACATGATGACTTTTAAGCATTAGGGCAGATAAGAAAAGAGACTAACATGTTGGCCGGAACTGGTAGCTGATCATGTTTATCATGTGTATGGTTTTCTGAAAGTTATTTGTATCGTCTTCGTATATTTGATTATCATATTAAATGTTAAACATTTTCAATGATTCATAACTTGGTCTTGATAATTGCAAAATAGTACGAAATCCAACAGAATATAAGCATTTTGCGTAAATTTAAACAGGATGTTTCAAACGCATATCGTCGGCTGAATGCAAGACCAACGTAAGTGCAGTTTGACTAATTTTGCAGGAAGAACATTTTTGCCTTTCTATTGGATTCTATAGGTGCTGTGTCCATAATTATAACAGGTATTACAATAGCAAATGTATTTGTATGATGTACTTGAAATATTTCTACTTGACAAATGTAATTAAATATTTATTTACAAAAGAAGAGAACGTACGTGAAATCAGTATTTTCTAGTTAGTGCAAGACCAACGTAAGTGCCACTTACGTTGGTCTTGCACTGACAAACAAAATGTTTAATGCAAGACCAACGTAAGTGCCACTTACGTTGGTCTTGCACTGAAAAGGGGCAAATATGTTTAATGCAAGACCAACGTAAGTGGCACTTACGTTGGTCTTGCACTGACAAACAAAATGTTTAATGCAAGACCAACGTTGGTCTTGCACTGAAAAGGGGCAAATATGTTTAATGCAAGACCAACGTAAGTGCCACTTATGTTGGTCTTGCACTGAAAAGGGGCAAAATTGCTCAAAGCAAGACCAAGGGAAGTGCCACTTACGTTGGTCTTGCATTAAGCGAAAAAAGCGAATTGCACATACGTTATCTTCTTTTTCTAATTAAAACTTCTTTAGTCACTTACATATCTTCACGCATACTTTAAATTATGCGCGAATACCCCCTCTTTCAAAATTCACCAAAAACTCAATTTCGAGGAAAGAGTTCCATATGTACCCCCTCTTTGAATTTTGACAGGAAACAAATTCTTTTAATTATGGCCTAACACTAACAAATACCATGACCCTAAGGCCAAAAAGAAAAAGAAAATGTTACTTGTAGAACTTCGAAGAGGGGTACATATGGAACTCTTGCCAATTTGGACAAAATGTCACTTACGTTGGTCTTGCATTCAGCCGACGGTGTGAACAGGTGAATTTAATTCTTCGCCAGGAACTAAAATGTCAGCTCTCATGCATAAGTAATGAAAAATATTTTCTTCTCCCCTTGGTCTTAACCTAATAATTGATCAGTAGACCGATCAAGCAACATGTTTTGTACATCGGTAGTATATATCGGGAATATATCTGGATGACAGAGTTAACCCTCGTCTAACGGAGGTGTTGCAAAAAATAACGATTGTGTTGCATAATGATTTTAGGTAATCGTTTTTATATATATCCTTTGCGCACATTTTTGGGCACAATATCAGTTTCACATGGTCCATTTTCATGATAAATCTGATACATGTTTTGATGCACTCCCGCTTTCCAGGCCCGTACGCAGGGGAGGGGGGGGGGCCCAAAATTCCACAAAGGGGAAAAGGTCGTCACATAAGGCCGAATGATCACGGCTGGTCTTGATTATAATAGATTCAACCCACCGTGTCACCTTTAGTACATTTCGGAAGGTATGGGCATTGCAGAGGGGCATGTGCTGTAACATGTAGTCCGATATAAAAGGACCGATAGCAAGAAATAAATTGCTATGCGATCAAGTCACCGTAGCGCAATTATATATAACTATTAAACATTCTGCCTAATCGTATTTTCTTCAATGGTATTCAATGTAACAGGGAGTTAATTTTACTGACGTTTGAGCGACCGCGTTTTGGTTACGAAGGAACACGAACGTCTTTGCACTCTATGTCAAATGATGTCAACATGAAAGGCCAGATTATCTTAGTTTGTTCATGAATACAGTGAAATCGGGCCATGTCCTTTTTCTGCACCCTATCCCGACTAATCGACGCAGTCCAAAACTTTTCCTCTATTGACACGGTGGGTTAATCTACTATAACTATATGGCACGCTCCACGTATCAAATCATGGCGAGTTTCCGCGCATGTCGAGTTTCACGCGCTGTGTATCGAGTTTTCTCGCCATATGTCGAGTGTGCAGCGTTATATGTCGAGTTTACAGCGCTATCTGTCCAGTTTGCCCTCTATACATCGAGATGTGCTCTCTATATGGTGAGTTTGACATAAATCATGTCCAGTTTACGCTCCACGTATCAAATCATTGCGAGTTTTTCCGCGCATGTCGAGTTTCACGCGCTGTGTATCGAGTTTTCCTCGCCATATGTCGAGTGTGCAGCGTTATATGTCGAGTTTACAGCGCTATATGTCCAGTTTGCCCTCTATACATCGAGTTTTGCTCTCTATATGGTGAGTTTGACATAAATCATGTCCAGTTTCAAAATCTCGACATGATTTTTCTCAACATGAGGAAAACTCGACATGATTTTTTGTGTATGTGTAAAAAAAATCATGTCGAGTTTGCTCATGTTGAGAAAAAAAATCATGTCGAGTTTGCTCATGTTGAGAAAAAAAATCATGTCGAGTTTGCTCATGTTGAGAAAAAAAATCAGTCGAGTTTGCTCATGTTGAGAAAAAAATCATGTCCAGTTTTTTAAAACTCGGCATGATTTATTCTGGACATGATTTATTTTGGACATGATTTATGAAACTCGGCCCATAGAGTTTCAAAACTGGATAGGCAAGCGCTGTAAACTCGACATATAGTGGGGTAAACTCGATATACAGGGCATGAAACTCGCCATGATATGATACGTGGAGCGGCCATATAACTAGCTTGTTTGGTCACGTCATCGCTCGTCTATACTTAAGTAACACTGTCGGTCATTCGTAACACTGGGTTACAGTGGTAGCTGCAGGGTTGGAGAAGCACATTCAGTGGGTGGGGATCGAAGGAATCCCGGATGCCTCAAAACTCACGCACTGAAACATGTTTCTGTGACACCTCACAAGTTGCTAACGAATCTTACAGTAGAAAGAAGGAGGGTATTGGATAAATATATCAATAGACAAACAACAAAAGATCAGTAGCGTGCGTTGCACTGGATGATCCGTTGACAAATGACAGTCGGAGGCTATATTATTCAACGAAACGAACGAAACAAAACGGAAAACGAGGCGAAATGCCGCGACGAAACGAAGCGCAAACAATGAACATGTAGGGCATAGGCTTGGAAACGTATTATAGAAGTGTCGACTTGCAATGGATGCAAATGCAGACAGCCCGCTTCGCTAAAAATAAATAGTGAGTTTTAGCGAAACGAGACAACGTTATAAAGAAACAGGAGCAGGCCCTACTAACATGCGGCGGACCGAAGGAGTTAGCGGGTTTCGGTGAAAATAAATGTGATTGTTAAAGAAACAAGATGTTGAAAAATAGTAAGGGATACTTGGTGGCTATTGTAAAACACAACCTTTTGGCCAGCCAGTGTGGGCATTCCTTGGTGGATGAAAATGGAGGCCGGTTTCGTTTGACAAATACAATTGTGATTTTTAGCGAAACAATGTTGTAAAGATATATCTAGTATTCTTAATTATAGAAGTGTAGACTTGCAATGGATGCTAGATGCAATGAAGACAGCCCGTTTCGCTAAAACTAAATAGCTGATTTTTAGCGAAACACCGTTATTAAAGAAAACAGGAGCAGGCCTACGAACATTGCGGCGGTTGAGAGGTTAGGCCGGTGTTCGGTGATTGTGAAAAGAAATTGGTGATTTTAACGAAAACAATTGTTGCCAAACATAGGAAGGGATACTTGCTAGGTAAAAACAAACTTTTGGCATCCAGTGTTGAATTCCTTGGCGGTGAAGTGAGCCGGTTTCGGTGTGAAAATAAATTGTGATTTAGCGAAACAAATGTGAAAATAATAGCTGATACATACACCTTTGGACATCCAGCGTTTCCATTCCTTTTGTCTGTGAAGTGAGAAGGTTCGGGAAAATAAATGTGATTTGTAACGAAACAATGTTGAAAGATATTCTAGCTATTTAAATAACACACTTTGGCCGTGATTGCATTGTCTTTTGGGTGAGTTGGTGTTGAAAAGGAAACATAAGTCACAGTGTGCCATTGTCACCTTGCATAGATGATAAGCGTGTAACCAATGTTGCGTGTTTCGCTAAAGATAAATTGTGGTTTTTTAGCGAAACAAACGGCAAGAGTTAGGAGTAGGTAGGCCTAATGCATTGCCCAGATGTGGAGGAGTTAGCCTGTTTCGCTAAAAATAAATGGTGATTTCTTAACGACGAAACAATGTTGACATAATAGCTTGTCATAACCTTTTAGATCCAGTGTTGCATCTTTGGCGGTGGAAATTAATTGAGCGGTTTTTCCGCTATCATTTTTTCAACGCAACAATGTGGGAAAATTATGTACATACAACATTTTGGCATCCAGTGTGAAAGTTCTGGCTGTGAAGTGGCGCCGGTTTCGGTGAAAATAAATTGTGATTTTTAACGAAACAATGTTGACAGATAGGAAGGGATATTAGCTAGGCCTACGTGGAATACAACCTTTTGTTCCAACATCCCCAATTTGTGCATTCCTTTGGCTGTAAGTGCGCCGATTTCGGTTTGAAATAAATGTGATTTTTATCGAAACAAAAGTTTGAAAGATAGGAAGGGATACTAGCTTAGTATATACAAGGTTTTGGCATCCAGTGTTGCATGCCTTTGTGGAGTGAGCCGCCTTTCCCTATAGATAAATGTCAGGATTTTAGTGAAAACACCGGGATGAGGAGGAGTATATGGCCGGTTCGCAAAAAATAAATTGTGATTTTTAACGAACACAGTGTTGAAAGCTAGGAAGGAGAGGTAGATAATAGCAGGCTAACAACACTTCTGTAAGCCTATAATCCCGGGATATTATCATGATGTAGACTGAGGACGGCTTCGCGCGCTAGATAAGACAAATTGTGTGATTTTTAACGGGATCAACGCTAAGATGAGTTTACCAAAACAGTATAGTATAGGCCTAGGCACCGTCGATGAAAGTTAACCGGTTTCGTAAAAATAAATTGTGATTTTCAAAAATATACTAGCAGACCAATAAAACCTTTGGCATATGGCGTGGACTAAGAAGGTTTCGCTAAAAATAAATTGTCGATTTTTAACGAACGTGTTGAAGGATGGGAAGGCTAATAGCGCAAGGCCAACAACAACTTTTGCATAAATATGCCGGTCTGTATTGTCAGGATGTGGGACTAAAGGCCCCACCCGGGGGGGAGGGGGGGGGAGGGTTCACTCTCATTGAGACCGTACACCATCCGCGAAAATCACTTCTGAAAAGCACCCTAAACGAGGGAGGTAAGCCTTGGCGTATAAAATGATACCACTTAATGAGTATCACATGTCAGTTTCCAACCCCTAAGCACAGATGTGCTTAATACAAGGATCAGCTGCAAATGATACCCCCAATTTTGGCATTTGGACCTCCTAAACGAGTGCGCGCGTATCCGTTATGTGCCTACCATGAAAAAAAACATTACCTCTTTCCTGTTTTTTATGCACGCGGATGGTGTAAAAGCCATAATGAGTGTGAAACCCACGGTACTTCCACCAAGTTGCATTAAAGTTTCACAAAGATGATTTGCGTATAACCTTCTGTAATTATGTATAGGCCTAAAACCTTTTCCTAACTGTGCGCAACTGTTCTTTAACTTTGAACAACTTATGACAACTTTGCGTACCTCTTCAAACTTGCATTGCGCAACTTTGGCAATTTCAACAATCTTGCAATTGCAGTTCTTTGGCAACTTTGGAAATCTTCCTAAGTGGACATGGGCAACCGGTTTGGCGAAAAATAAATGATTGTGAATGATAGAAAGCAGTATTTCGACGATCAACTACTACTAGCATTTCCGGTGTAGCAGGAAAAATTACTAGTTTCCCGCTTTATTCCGTTCATCGTCTATGGACAAGCGGACCATGGCTCAGGGGGATATATTATTTTCCTTTTACACGGGCAAGCATTACTGCGAGAAACAGCGGTTTCGCTAAAGATTTAATTTAAAAACGAAACTACGCTAAGAGCTACTATCACTTTAATAAAGTTATATAGTTGTTGAGAATTTTGATGTTTTTTAAAATAATTGTTGATTTTGACGAAAACAATGTTCAAGAGAGATAGACACGTCGGTTAGGCGCGGCTGCGCTTGTGGATAAAGATTAAAGAGTAAGCCGGTTTCGATTAAAATAAATTAGGACCCAGTGACTTTCTAACCGAAACAGTGAAATAACGCTATACCATGACTAATTAGGATTCGTATTCGAGGTGTCGCCAACATACCGCGAAAGAGCAAAGCGCGCCAGTTGCTGACACGTGTGTAGGGCCACCTCATGGCGGAAAGAACTAATTGAAGGTGCACACGGTTGAATCCCCGGTTGAATCAGAGGGAACTGGGGGCTGTTTGTGCTGAAGTGAATGAATGATGCAGAAGAGGAACAACATCGGGAGGATGTCGGACTGATTTATGAGATCAACTTCATCAAGCCCCATTGGGCAATACGTGTACACATATATCATGCGGGGACAGTCCAGAGATACACTGATAGAATCCGAGGGAGATCTACTTTGCGATGTAAGACTACTCATGTTGAATTGGGCAATGTTTACACCACATGCAGTTGGGGGGTCGTAGGGGCAAGTCGGGGGGGGGTGCACATTCCCCCAATCAATTGAAACATTCCATGAAAAATTGGTAAAAAAACTGGCATGTGGCTACCCCCCCCCCACCATGGTGTTGCCGCAGCAGCGTAGCCAGTGGGGGGGGGGCAGGGGAAGACTGCCGCGGACAACTAAAATGGGGATTTGTAACAAGGGGGATGCAACAAAAGGACAAAAAATAGTGATGGAGAGGGGAGGAAAGAATGAGAGAAGTAGGGGGGGGGGAAGGAAGGGAAAAGACAGAGGACAGACTCAGAGACAAAGGTTGAATATTGATTAAAATTTATCAAATTTATTAATTTTAAATCATGAAGGTCAATGTTCAACATAATTGTACTCAGTCAGGGCATAAAACTGACCGTCCGGGGGAGATGGGGGGAGGCGCGTAACAGGGTCACTGGTCAGGGGGGTCAAAAGCCGGTTTGGGTTTGATTTCCCAGTGAGAAGGTAAAAAAAACGGCTGATTAGCATTATTTCCCACAATTCATTTTCTTCCCGGTAAAAAAAAGTTGTCGGGGGGCAAGTTGCCTCTCACTGGTTACGACTCTGACTCCGTGCTTACAAAATAGGCCTATACCGGTAATCATGATTAACATTGCTGATGGATCATTCTTTTAAATTTCTATTTTCAACAATGTGTTACAACAGACACTGGGCTTGCTTGGATCACAGTGTCTCTTTAGATTGCCAGAAACTTGTTGCGGAATAGTCTGACCAGGGGCCTTGTGTGCAGAGATCTGGTTACTGGGACCTTGCTTGCTGGCAACTGGATGACTGGGGCCTTGTTCCTGGATTTCTAGCAGCCTGAACCTTACGTGCAGGGATATGAATGACTGGAACCAGGCTTTTAGGAATCTGGACATATGGAACCTGGCTTGCTGGAATTTTGAAGCTTGTCTTGCTCAGGTAGGTGTATGAAATTTGGTTGTGGGATCTGGATGACGGAACTTTGCTTTGCTTGGATCTGGACAGTCAGAACATTGTTGTTTGGATCTGGATGACTGGAATCTGGCGCAGAGACCCGGATGACTGGAACCTGGCTTGCTTGGAGGGATGATGGATATCTAGCTTGCATGGCTGGATGGTAAACCTTCTGAAATTTGGACTTACCAGATCCGTGTTTGCAACTATTTGGTTACTGGGACCATGCTTGCTGAAACTGGATGACTGGAACCTTGCTTCGCGATTTCTCGAACTCGAACCTACTGAGGGGTATGAATTAAACTAACTGGAGGTCATTCTTTTAGGGATCTGGACATCTTGAACCGGGCTTGCTGGAAGTTTGACAACTCTCCTTGCTTACACGAAACAGGGTTGGGGGGTTTTGTCCGGAATCTGGCTTGGTGGGATATGATGTGGAACCTCGATGCTAGGCATTTAGATAAACAGACCCTGTATGGTTGGATCTTGATGGAAAAACTGTGGTGGCAGGGACCAGACGACTGGAGATGGCTTGCTTGGATCTGGATGACTAGAAATGTGATCCATGGCTTGAATGGGTGTAATGTTATGGGATTTGACATCAATAAGATGACTGATAGAACTTTGTTTGCTGGGTGTGGTGGAGCAACATTGACTCTATATAAATTTCCAAACACTAGGTAAAATGGTTAAGAGGACGAACAGGTCATTTTCACAAAAAAGGTTACAAGGTAGGACTGTCCGTTGTCTAGCTTGACACTCTCACAAAAGATGGGATGTTCAAGAGGTCTATTCATTTTGGGTAATAAACAACTGGCTAGAGTTGTCCACTAGGATAGAGACAGAATGAGCCACGGACTTTATTGGGGTGACATGGAAATAGTTTTATGTAAACTGTGTATCTAATGGCCGCTTAGTGTCCTCAATTGTTTCACGAACAACAATGATAAATAAACAAAATACAACCAAAAGACAAGAAGAAAAGTGAAAAATTCAAAAAGGCAAAAAATAAAAAAAAGAGTGAATTTCAAAGAACTTCAAGCTGGAATTTGCAATATTAAGTGTAGTTTGAATGCTATGAGTAACCACTTTCAGATAGTGAACCAGTTGTAGAGGAAATATAATCCTCCATTGCCTTATTATTTACATAGCGGAGATATATCTTTCAACATTATTTCATCAAAATAATCACAAGTTATTTCCACCGAACCCGGCAACTCCTCCTCCAGGTGTAAAAGGAATCATAGTCTCCCTGGAACCACGGTTCCCCCTTCCTAGACGATAACGGAATAAAAACGTGAACCAGAGTTGAGTGGCCTATGTAAAACCGTTTGAAGGTTGACAATTAGAAACGGAGGCACGATATTTTCTGCACATCGGCAATTGCAGTTGGCCTCCCCCTATCGCTTAACGTTGTTCGCTAAAAATCAAAATTTATTCTTTAGCGAACGGTCAACCATAAAAACCCTATAGTGCCAAAAGGTTGTATTTACATAGCTAGTACCCCTTCCTATCTTTCAGATATTGTTTCGGTAAAAACTCACAATTTATTTTCACCGAAAACCGTTTTGTAAAAGTAATTATAGTTTCACCCTTGCAGCCCAGGTCGTTTTCCATAGGCAATAAACGGAAAAAAGTGTGGAATAATGTTGCGTGTAGAGTCGAGAGCCTATAGTTTTGCGTGTAACCCGGACAATAATAACGGAGGGCTATATATCCGGGGGACTAAATATATACGGGGGACACAGCTCAATGTTTAACAGCCAAGGAAATTGGCAACGCGGGGATCCCAAAAGGTTGTAGGCCTATTTCTAGTATCCTTCTTATCTTCAAACATTTTCGTTAAAAATCATAATTTATTTTTAGCGAACCGGGCTAACTCCTCCACATCAAGGCAATGCTAGTGGGCCTACCCCTATCTCTTAAAGTTTTGTTTCGCTAAAAATGAGCGAATGCAACGCTTGGATGCCAAATGGTTGTATGTACATAGTAGTATTGTAAACATTGTTTCGTTAAAAATCACAATGTATGTTAGAGAATGGCTAACTCCTCCCACTCCAGGCACTGATGTAGGCCTACCCCTATCTTTTAACGTTGTTTCGCTAAAAATCAGTTTATCTTTGCGAATGCAACGCTGGATGCCACAAGGTTGTATGTACATAGATAGTATTTTCAACATTGTTGCGTTTAAAAATCACAAATTTTTTTTATTTTTAGCGAAACCGGCAACTCCTCCACATCCAGGGCCAATGCTTCGTAGGCCTACCCCTATCTCTTAACGTTGTTTCGCTAAATCGCTCAAAATCAATTTATCGTTAGCGAAGCAAACGGTGGATGCCAAAAAAGGTGTATTTGTAAATAGCTAGTATTGTCAACATTGTTTCGTTAAAAATCACAATTTATTTAGCGAAAAAGGGCTGTGTGCATTGCATCCATTGCAAAGTCTACCTTCGATAATTAGAATAGCTAGAATATCTTTCAACATTGTTTCGTTAAAAATCACAAAATTTTTTCACCGCAAACCTGCTCACTTCAAAGACAAGGAATGCAACGCGGGATGTCAAAAGGTTGTATATGTTCTAGCTAGTTAATTTGAAACATTTCCAATTTCACAATTTTAAAAATCACAATTATTTACCGAACCGGCTCACTTCACAGCCATGGAATGCAACACTGGATGCCAAAGGTTGTTTTTAATAGCAAGTATCCCGTCCTATGTTTCAAACATTGTTTCGGTTATAAAAATCACATTTTTGAACCGAAACCGCTAACCCCCTCATCGCGCAATGTTTAGTAGGCATGCTCCTGTTTCTTTATAAAGTTGTTTCGCTAAAAATCACTATTTTATTTTTAGCGAAAAGGGCTGTCTGCATTTGCATCCATTGCAAGTCAACACTTCTATAATACGTTTTCAATGCCTATGCCCATCATTTTACATTGTTCGCGTCGTTTCGCCCTCGTTTGCGCGAGTTTCGGTTCGTTTCGTTGCGTTTCGTTTCGTTTTCGAGAATAATAATAAGCCATACGGAACCGAATGTGCGAAATGAATCCTATAGTCTACGGGGGGACCTGCAGCCATGGCCCGGGCTTCCGTAAACAAGGAAAATAAAGGGTTGTGGTTTTACGGCGGTCGGTCTGGAAAGTGTTTGTAGTCTGATCACAGACTGCGAAAGATATTATCTAATTATACTGCGGCAGAGATAAACGTATTCAGTCCGTCATAGCGACTGCATGCAAATGAAAACTAAAATCTCAAATACTCGGAACACGAAGGGTTCTATGGAGATTTTGCATCAGAGCGTCCCCGGTACTATGTTTTGTTTTGAATAGTATCGTAAATTGGGTATGAAACTATAGAACCTAGCAGAAAATTGAACGTTTCTGTCGCGGTGATTAGGTTGCTCGCAAAGACGGAAAATGAATACGCAATTCGCTACCGGGCCCGCATACTTGTTCAACATGACTTTCGGATTGATTCCAGTCTTGAGAATTTCGAACGCTGAGATTTTTCAAATTTTAGAACAGGATATACGTACTTACCGGAGAGCCATAAATAGGCTAGCGCGCAACGATCGCATAGCATTTACTAAGGGAGACGCACCCCTTACAAGTACATAATTTTGCTAAAAAATTGTCTTAAAATTATCAAACTCAGTTCTACGCGTGTTCTCACTTCTGCACATTCGTGAAAATGAATAAAATGTCATCTTCCTTTTTCCTGAATATCAGTGACCAAGCGAT
This sequence comes from Ophioderma brevispina, assembly GCA_023653785.1. NCBI lineage: Eukaryota > Metazoa > Echinodermata > Ophiuroidea > Amphilepidida > Ophiodermatidae > Ophioderma > Ophioderma brevispina. The sequence goes on along the minus strand of JAMKCH010006486.1, from coordinate 6,824 downwards.
GTACACAACGTTTCCATGGACTCCAGCAAAAAATAATGGGGCTATTGATAAGTAAAATCCGCCCGTTATGAATAGGATGAATAGGACAAAGGCTTCAGATTCTCTGGGCTGCAAAACCATTGTTTTTTCAATGACCGTTAAAAAGCTTTGAATTGTTTTCACCGCCGGTTTAGATTGAGCTTACAGCCTCATTCACGGAAGAAAATAAAAAACTTACAAACTTTGCTGGGAGTTTAATTATTTTGATCGTATATTTCATCATTATTCAAAAACGAAACACAAAGATGAGTCAAAATCATGAAGAAGTTTGATTGGCAAGCTATGACTAAAACTTGTGCAGAAACCAACACCCATAAAATTAATCATTTATAATTTGGACCTTTTTCTATTCAATTAAAAGTTTGGTCGGCCACCGGTTCACATGCATTCAATATGGTGAAGGATTTCGATTTCTGCTATGAATACATTACATTGCATAGTAATGGGGTTCGCGGGAAAGTTAGGGTTTGGTTCTGCACCAAGATGTTAGGTCCACAGTTGCCAAACAATTTTTTTTCATAGCTTGTCACCGTATTTCACTTTCGAATAAAGGATGAAAATATAGGGTCAAGGAAAATTGAACACACAGTAGAAACTCTAACTTTATTTATTCGTGAAGAGGAAGTAATTGTGTTCCCCGTCATGAAAATATCTTAATCTAAAGGGATGATGGTATGGCACCTGCAATCTTTTCAGTTGCATGGGTAATCACAATGGACTCTGCATTCCAGATGAAAAAGAATCTGTGAAGTGTTTGGTATTCTATATACCGAGAGGATTTACTTATCAATACCCCATTATTTGCTGGAGTCAATGACTCATGGTATACATCCGTAGTCAACTGATTCATGGACATAATAGAAAAGAAGGACAACCAAAGTGAAACCACCAATTACCTATTTCGATTACATTCATCTGACAAAAGGTAGGCACTCGATGTGTATTCATGTGCTACCCGAGACCGTTGTGATCTATATCTATTTGCCGCGGTCGAAGCTGTGACTATGTGGAAATAGGCCATGGTACATAAATCAATTGGGCCTTTTTGTTTAAATTTTCGCGCTCCAGCGCTGGGTACTTATTCCTTCACTAAAATTAAAACAATCTATCTTTAACCACGAAAAGCTGTGTCCCCACATGAAAGAGTGCACATTATTTAAGAAAAATGAAAAAAATGTCAACTCACTTATTTCCAGATATCAGTGACAATGGTTATACACATAACCTCAACAGCGCTCAAGCGAACAATGAGGCTAATGAGATTCAATACTCGGGCCCGGGACACATTCACATTTTTAATCTGGTCTATTGTTAATGTGCACGCAGTTAAGATTCGAATGATATGTCCTTGCGCATTGCAAGTTCTTTCCTCGTTCGCGATAAATAAGAAATTGAGATTCTACTGTGTGTTCAATTACTGTTGACCATATGAATAATATTTTTTTGAAAAGAACATGTAAAGGGGACCAAATTCATGAAGAAAAGCCCATGCAGGACTGACCTAATTTGTGCATAACCTAGATCCGAAAGTTATTGTCTATAAAACCCTTTCTATTCAATTTACAAAGAAAGCCAATGGTATTCAGCGAACACATTTTAAAAATAATGAGCGAGTGAGGTATGTTGCCCTTTAAGTTATGGACAGATACTAGAGCTCAATACCGCGAAGTATAACACCTGATATCGCTTAAAATCTTTTCAACAGGTAGGCAGGAAAAATGTACCTGCAACCTTTTGAGAAGAGATCTGAAGGGTTTAGGTTGATTGTGAATATCATTAGCTCTATTGCTGGCTTGAGTTTACGTGTACATATGGGTCACTGGGAGTAAATGAGTTGACCTTGATTCCTTTTTCTAAATAATGTGCACTTTTTTCATTGGGGGATACAGCTTTCCTGGTTTCCATAAGATTTTCAAATTTTTTAGTGAAGGAAGTAAGTGATCCCAGCGCTGTTGCACGAAAAGATCGTTAAATCACGAACGGTATCATGGCTAAAAAGCTGTACAAAACTTTGTTAATGTGACGGATGTTGGGACCCCTGACTGTAGGGGTGTTTGGAAAATGCACAGTACATCAATTTCATCTTTTTTTGGCAAGTTGTTGTCACCAAAGAAGAAGGAATTTTGGTTCAGAAAAATACCCAAATACCCATCAAATCCGTAGTCCTTTGTGGAGTACGGTACGTAGAAAAAGCTTGCATTGTGGGTGATTTTGTGACCCGTAATTGTTTTAAAAATCTTGTGAAGATAAGATGCAGATGTTCCAATCACTTCGACTCTGAAAAACGGTGTTAGAAAGTTCAATGTACCTTGTAACAATGTTAACCTCTGAACTGGCGCCCAAGCGTGCCCAACACATGTAATTGTACATCGAAAAACGCACAAAAAATTGTACTATTTTAAATTCGTTTATTGAATTTGTTTACCGGTTATGGCTGTTTTATAGTCGATACATGGCGAATGATTTCCAATGTCGTTTCATCGGAAATTGAATGTGATAAGTCATACTTTATACTAATGCAAGTATCATTATAAATTAATTAACCCTCGTCTTCCGGAACGGGGGGGGGGGGGGTTGTACCGCTCTCCTATTCTTTTCGCCCAACCAAACCCGGTGTCAAATGGTTTAATGTAATTACCAATTGACAATTTTATGCTCCGTTTATTGCCCCCCCCCATTAAATACACTACCGGGGGTATAGGAAGGTAAAGGGTGATCCCAAAGTGATGGATAGGGTGTGCCATCACCCCCCCCCCCAGGCGAAAAATCCGGGGTGGGATGGGGAATTAGGTATACCCCCCCAATATTTTTGATGAGGGGGGATGGTCAATACGATCACCCCCCCCCCCCCCATGTTGATACCCATTCACGTGGTTTTGACCCAAAAAGAACCTCATATTTTACCATAATAGTTTTAAAATGGTAAATTCCGCGCGTTTGTGGCGAAATTTTGGTTCAAAGTACCAATATAATTTTAAGATTTAGCTTCTAAATGCAAATTTTTAGCGGCGTAATGGATCTTTTCAGCAAACCCCATTCATCCATAAATTTCACAACCCCATCCCCAATTGTCCAAAAAGAAATTTATGCCACTGCCCCCCCCCCTTTCAGGAGGAAATACCTAACACGCCCAGTACGAAACAGGAAATATCAAAGGACATTGGATTTTATTTGCAATAGATAGGCAGGTCCTCCTTTCCTTGGATACCAAAATGAGTACACATACTAACATGTCATAAGGACTTTCATCATTCTCACATGATGGAAAAGGTTTAAGTGTTACATTATTATTAATTTTGAGCCAGGTAATTTGCAACATATCAATGTTTCTTCCTTAGCAGTATTTTTTAAATTATTACTTCGACGTCATAGTGACGTCATCGTTAGTTTCTACATAATTTGATACCAATTTGGAAAGTGTAAAGTTAATAAATTCTACACTATACTGGTAGGACCAAATTTATAGGAATTGGATGTTAGTGTTCATAAAGCAAATTCAAGCGAGGCCGGACCGCCCTCCTGCTGAGAGGGTGATTATCGCATCTTAGTCTAAGCCGGTAAATGGGGATTAAGACCAAAAGACGGCAACGTGATAGGGTTTTGAAACTCGTGTGTTGTGGTTCCTCTTCTCTATTAGTATGCTGATATCAGTGCATAACATTGAGAGATGACATTAAATTCATTTTCTCGAGAATGTGCACATATAGGCCATGATACGTTTCGTTGATTTTTTAAGAGCTTTTCGTGCTCCAGGGCTGGGGATCACTTACTTCCTCCACTTAAAAAAAATTAAAAATATTATGTAAACCAGACAAAAGCTTATCCCCAAATGAAAAAAAGTGCAATTATTAGAAAAATGAATAAAAGTTCAAATCAAGTTACTGCAGTGACCAATATGTACACGTAAAACCTCACCGCCAATAGAGCTAATGATATCACAAGCAACCTAAAAAACTTCAGATCTCTTCTCAAAAGGGTATGCAGGTGAATTGTTACTGCCTACACTGTGACAAGAATTTAAGCTATTATCAGGTGTTATACTTCGCTGATTAGCTCTAGTATCTGTTCATAACTTTTAAAGGGCAACATAATCACCTCGCTCATGATTTTAAAAATGGGGTCGCTGTATACAATTGCCTTTCTTGGTAAATTTGAACTAGAATTAGGGTTTTAAAGACAATAACTTGGCGGATTTAGGTTATGCACAATTAGGGGTCAGGTCCTTGGCCATGGGCTTTTCTTTTTCTTGTTCATGTATTATTGGTCCCTTAACATGTTCTTTTCGAAAAAAAAATATTAATCATCTGGTCAAAGTTAATTGAAGCACACAGTAGAATCTCAAGATTTCTTTATCGCGAACGAGCGAAGAGAACTTGCTCAATTGGGCGCCAGGACTATCATTCGAATCTATTCAACTGGGCGGCACATTAACAATGACCAGATGCTAAAGAATGTGAATGTGTCCGCGGCTGCGATTTTCAATAACAATATCATTAGCTCCATTGTTAGCTTGAGCATGTTGAGGTTTGTGTATAATCCATGCAGCTGATATTCTGGAAATAAATTGATTTTGACAATTTTCTTCATTTTTCTAAATAATGTTGCACTCTTTTCATGGTGGGGACACAGCTTTCGTGGTAAGTATAATCTTTTTTAATTTTAGTGAAAGGAAATAAGTAATCCCCAGGCGCTGGAGCGCGAAAATTTAAATAAAAGGGCCCAAATTGTATAATGTACCATGGCCTATTACCAGAAGTGAGAACCACGTAGAACTGATTTCTAGTAATTTTAGGCGAAATTTATTTCGGAGAATGATTTAGTTCCCAGGGGGGCGCCACCTTGGTCCTTATCCGAGCATCTTGTTCGCTTTGGCATCTGGCCTAAAAGGGTTTAACAGTTACAAGTTAAGCCGCACCATGAGTTAGCGCGAGAGCTAGGGCATATATTAGTAACAGACGTTCTCGAGTACAAAAGTGTGAGTGGATAAATGTATACATGACTAAGATGAGATGGGAGAAAAATGGTCAAATTAAGTAAGTAAACACGTCCGGAAGAGGTTGAGTCAGAATATGACATTATACTTCACTAGGGCAGCCGGAAATTATTTCTCAGTTTGTATGCATGCTTTAACTTCCCAGTTGAGAATCCACAGTGTGGATTTGATATAAAAGTTACTGTAAACGCTGAGTGTAAAAGAAGTTTGATGTTAAAACTTAATGTTTGACGTCGTTTTGAAGCTCAGTAGCTCAGTTTGAATCTTAACAGATCACCGAACTCATTTGAAGATTTGAGCACTTGTGCTCTCTTTTAATACGATTTGACCATTTTATCCCCTGTTGGCTTTGCCTTAAGAGTTATTTTACAATTACATATTTTGTCGATAGAGTTTCATGCCATACACTTTTATTATCAATCCGACATTCGTCTCTACAATCAAGAGGCTGTTCAGCCAATCAGCCCACATCTCTCATCAGATTTTTAAGAGGTTCTTGCAACCAGTTGGTGGCATCTCGTCTGAAGTTGGATGATCATGTACAGAGTTTGGTCTCTATGATTTCTCTGTCGCCTTTCGTAATGTTGGGTGTCTGTCTCTTACTGGGGAACAGTGAGAATTCTGCCTGCCGCCTTTAAATGCATAGGGGCATCATTTTATTTTCCAAGTTTAGCGTTTTTGGGTCGGTTTGAATTTCTCGTCACCCATCTCCTTTTCACGTTTCTTGATTACAATGTGGTCTTTTCCTTTTGTGTAGCATGTGGTGTGACGGGGGACTAGAAAATGACTCTTTTTTTGCTTTTCCCAAATAAAAGGTTGTTTCTTGTGACACAGATTGGATTTTCCCCTTCCTGGTCTGTGTCACAATGCTTCGGGTTTTCTCATCTTTTTTAACTAGGGACATCCAATTGACACGTCTCGCGAGGCGTACTCTTAAGGTTCAAATTGTTATTGAACCTGAAGTTCTAACCTATGTGGTTTGCACTGATAAATTTATTATGTACGTGTTGTCTTTTTTGTCTTTTTGTGTTTGCCTTTGATATTTGTTTGTTGTTGTGTTATTTTTCTGTTTGTTTGTGGGATTTTCTTGGTTTGTTTGTTTCTCATGATATGACTGTTGTACTATTGCTCAAATTTCGTTTTTAAATTTTAATGTTCATCATGTTCAGCAAATAACACTATGACTGAATTAAGTTATAAAATTTACACGCTTTTTGTTGTACATGACATTTTACTGCTAATTGTTTATACATGTATGGTGCTGTATGACTTCTCATGTTCTACCTTAGAATATTCTCATCGGTCTTCAGGTGAATGATGTCATGATTTACTTTAATCATTTGATAATATTAACGAAGGTTCTACACCTTTATTTATGGTTCTTAAGTATTCTTCTTTTAACCCTCGTCCGACCGGGGGGGGGGGGGGGGTGGTTACCACCCCCTAACGGATGATCTCCTAGCTAAGGATTTTATGTAATTGTAAGTTCATCCTTTCATCTTTTGCGGTCATTTTAGCGAAACAAAAACGGTCGAAAACCCCTTGATTTGGCGATTTGACAAGATCAGGGGTTACCCCCCCCCCCTCCCCTTGGTCGTGAACGTAGTAGAAACCCCGGAGTAATTCCTGAATACCCTTCGCAGGGGTGACAGTTGTTAGTTTTTTGCTTTGAGTTTGTGTATGTAAAGGAGTTTGTGCGAAGGGTTTTTCGTGGTACTCAATGAGTTGGATATCTTGTCTTTAGGGCGTGAAGGGTATTCTGTTGGTGCTATTTTGTGTATAATGTGATTGT
>JAMKCH010006485.1:0-47554 GCA_023653785.1 Ophioderma brevispina | reverse complement strand
TGCTGAAGAGGTGGGAAATGGGGGTCTTAAGGCCTGTGCATACCCATACCTCTCTCCTATGTCAGTGCCCCCTGGGGCTTGAACCAGTGAGCAATAGCTACTAACGTATAGTATGCCAAAGAACAACCACTTGTAAGTGATGTGCTTGACCACAACGGTTTTTGATGATATCTTTGAAAATAAAAGAATAGGGATCAAGTAATTTAAGGACCAAATAGCTCAGGTGGTTCAGGAGGACACCAGGGATGAATTTAGTATTCTGCCACACTTAAAATTCGGCACCTTTAACATGCGGTTTATTCCGTTAACGTTGCCGAATTCGTAGCCTGTGGCAGAATACTAAATTCTTTCCGGACACCACTTCAAATCCCGCTACAGCCAATATTTCTTAGCTATGTTGTTTAATGTATAAAAGTCTCCTAGTCAGTTTTATTTCCCTGTTATATATTATCATACAAAATATTATAAAAAAAGAATTCAGCAAAACCAAACATGTTGATGCAAGTTATTACATACAAGGTTTTCAATCATACCACAATCATAATCATAAGTCATAAAATAAATTGCCACCAATCAGTTTTGTTTTTTTGCAAAGGCCTCATGAAGGATTCTCATCCTCAAAATTGATTGCTTTCCAAAAATACACAAGTTAAAAAAGGTTTCAAAATGAATGTTATCATGAGAGGATTCATAAAAAAGACATGTGGTTAGGAAGAGACAAGACTTATGATTAGGAACAGACAAGACATGTGATTAGAACAAACAAGATGTGTGATTAGGAACAAACAAGACATGTGATTAGGAACAAACAAGACATGTGATTAGGAACAAACAAGACATGTGATTAGGAACAAAGACAAGTGATTAAGAACAAACAAGACATGTGATTAAGAACACACAAGACATGTGATTAGGAACAAAAAAGATGTGATTTAGACCAAACAAGACATGATTAGGAATACACAAGACATGATTAGGAACAAACAAGACATGTGATTAGGAACAAAAAAGACACATGATTAAAGGAACAAAAAAGACATGAAACTGTCACACTGACAAAAAAAAATTGACTTATCATCCACTCCTAACAAATTCTTGCTACAAAATTAAGTTACTTCACCAGTGACGAACTAAGGCATTTTTTCCTTGAATGCACTGTGGCATTATAGACTTGGGAATCAACCCCCTTGGGATGAAACCTAACACAGAGCCGTCTGAGATCTTCATTCAATTTGGTTTTGTCGCAGAAAAGCCCCAGGACTCAGCAACAGACCACAACGTGAATCTATATTTACTTGCGCTGTTCTGATAATGTAACTTCACATGTGGAATCTGGTTACGGGAATTGTATTTTAGCACTTTTCACACACATGGAGAGGTTTAGCACACTGTATCTGAAATAACTTGCAGTATGAGGTATGGCATGCTCATCTACCAAGGGCTCAGTTAAGTAGCCTTGGATGGCCACATGTTAATGGCAGCTGACCATGTATGTTCTGGGTATCATAAATCATACCAAAAACCAGGGGGTGATTTGCTCAATACACTGGTGAATTTAAAAAGCACTATCAGTTATTTGCTAAATCAAAAAATCAAAAAACATCATCAAAAATCAGATTTTTGCATTTTTGGAACAAGTATAGGTATCCTAACATGTCCTGCAAGTGAGAAGTCTAGGAGCAGCCTAATAAGGACACAATTGGATATTTTAGTCATTACTGTCTGTACGGAAAATTACTACAACATGTAATTGAATGGGGATTCATAATCTCTGAACATTGCTGTTTTCTTCCTTTTCTGTCAACTTTTCAGTTGGAAAATATACCTAATGGGAGTCCTACACACTTATCCTTCACTTTTAAGCTAGTCCTACAAATTTGAAAGATTTTTGTATCTTCCGGGAGAAGCACTGATAGATGTCTTTGAGCTATTGAACGTGTAAGTGGAATTGAGAGTTCATTTGCTCATGGTCATACCATGTTAACTAGAATTAAAATGGCTTGCCAAACACGACGTTGGTCTCTACAGTCATCAGTCATGCCTTTAATATCAAGGCCCTCCATGCCAATTCGTTTTACTTTCTGAGACCTTGTTTGTATATTTGACATAAATCTGCTTTTTGGCTTATTTTTATTAAATAATTTTGGTGAGAAAGATAACTATTTTGACTTATTCCAAGCTATGAAGCTTTTCAAGAAGCATGAGCCATACATGATTATCAAACACTAGAAATTAGGGCTTTTCACATTTAGTCAATAGCAGCAGTTTCTGTACGGGCCTTTAAATTCGAGTTTGTTGCACCACCTGGTGATTAATTTTCCATATATCACCTTGAAGGGGTGTCCCCCTGACTAGGATTAGGTTATGTTTCCGCCCAAAAAGTTGCACATATGCGCGTAACTAGAGCCCTGCGAGGGCAAGATTTTTTAACACCCCGACCAAGGACTACCCCGTTGTATCCGTCCACGCCCCCGACCCGACCCGAAATTTAAGGGCAAAAACCCGCCGAACCCCGGACCGCGCCTAGCTTTTTGAATGGACCGGACGCCTCTTTATAGACCGACCGATGCTCACGTCAATATCCCCGAGTAGAACGAGTCAGTGAACTATGAAGTTTTCAGATTCAATTGTATGATGTTACCGCGCTACTTGGTATTTACTGTTATTAGTTCATGTCCGTATGTAAGGGAAACTGTTCCCGTGGGCTTTCGTGTTTATTTTCTAATTTGCCCCATTGGATTCCAAGTATACATTAAACCACTTTATCAAGTAATAATGCGTGCCAATTTTTTGGAGCATTTATAATATATATTCTATGCAAAAATATTGACGTCATTTTGTATAAAAAAATCGTAGAAAACGCCTCAAGTACCATGAAGGTTTCAATGAAAAAGTCGAATATATTCCTGTGACCATTACACACTCTTATGCTGGCGTTCCACCTTGATAGCCGTCTTCAATTGAAAATGGCGGCCAAACGGGCGCATCTTGAGATAGATTAAACCTTAAAATTATCTATACAGGTAATATAATTTGCGTTCTCCAATCCAAAATTTGTATATTTAAAGTGTAAGATTATTCCCGACCATTAGAAACTAGTGTCTGTCGTTTCCGTTTGATAACAATGGGAGAAATCCCGAAGGCGACCAATACGTCTGCGTTTCAGACTTTCAAAAGTACAAATTACCATATGTCTGTATTATATTTAGTTATGTTATCATCCAGAAAGTATTGCTAAAGTATAAATTGGCGGTAAACATGTTTTTATCACCAGATATTTACATTAATATTACTTTATTTGTTATCAGTCTTAAATTTCAATGTTGGTCAAGTGAAACAGGTACATGGGCAATTTGGTAGTTGAAAGAACTTAAACGGAAGGAAAATTGCCATATTTTTTCAATTTGAAGTATGTTAACCAACCAAAATATACTAGACATGAGTTTCTAATTTCAAGGTTATATTGCTTCATATTAAAATTCGTACTTTTATGGTGATGTCTGGATAATGATAACTAAATATTATCCAGATGGTAAATGTACTAACGAAATTTTAAGACGTCCATAATGGCTGCCATCCTGGAATTTAAGGCAAGATGATATTAACTATATGCCTGACAAGTTGTGAATTAGTCACAAAATTTTGCCATTTGATGGAACTTTTGGGACATTTTAGTATCCCATCCTGCGATCTGAAGAAAGCCGTATGCTGATAAAACGTTCTGATACTCGTGAAATAATGTGTGTTTTTCCTCATTTAATGATTCTTTTTTTTTTTTTTTTTAATTTTTTAGTATTTTTCATTTTTGGACACCATCCTTGAGGTATTGTCTGAATGCCTGCCATGTTTTTCATTGTTTTTAACATTTTCACTGCGTTAAAGAATATCAAAGCGAAGCTATTAACGGTTGATTTGATTGTGTACCTTGACCGTAGATTTAATTTGAAATAGACGTCTACTTAATTTGCCCATGTAAAATGGGAACACACACTTCGCAAAAATTGGCCACCATAATTGTTTTGATTCAACATATCATAATAACAAGTTCCCGCAGAGAACGGAAATAAACATCCAAAAGCCCACGCGTGAAACACACATGCCACCGACTATATGTTCAAAATTGATAATCGGAAACTTGCGCCATGTCATTCTTGGTCAAAGTTTACCTTTTCCGAAATCGAATGTATAATAAGTGACAAAAAATCTGTTGTAAATTTAGGACTATATCAGGGAATGCGAATTGTGATGTGACGGATGACCTTAATGTTTTTAACAATGAAATTAAACTATGCTGCAGTTGCGTGAAGGGAGCACTAAGTATCATAGACGATATGTTGTATACAAATCCCAATTGGGTTAGTTTTTCGCAGAAAATCCCTAGACATGAGCCCATTTTCAAGTTAAAATCCCTAGATATGGAGTATGTTTTATCTTTAAAAAAAGACGTTCAAATTCATAATCAGACAGATCAGATGCCCCGGACTTTGTCGACTCAGGGAATCGCCCATGTTGCCTGTTAGGGATGGGCATGTCCTTCCCCTGGCTCCGACGTTGCAATGTTCCGCGCGTTTCTTCCAATTACAGGAATTTACAAGTTTCCAAGAAACCAGCCAACCAATATTCAGCCCGATATGGCGCGGACGCCCGCATGATCTGTGTAGAGATCAGTGGAGGAGAGCCGCAGGTGCCTCCGTTATGCAACTACATGAGTATATGTTTTCAAAGATAATGAAAATGGCAAACTCCGCGAATCTAGTGTATGAACGAAGCACTTTGGATTTTAACTTGAAAATGGATTTAGAATCCTACTGAAGTCATTAAATTACGCAGATTCTTGACGATGCCGTCAGGTGCATGGTAGTGTTAGTGATTTCAGACTAACCCATTTGAGAAATGGGGTGGAGCACTCTAAATTACTGCATACACTTAAGGCCAAGAACCGTAGCCGGGGGGAAAAAAAATGCCCCGACGGGATGCTTGAAGAATTAGATGAAACCAGGACAATACCAGATATACATTTTCATATATGTTGCTCTGATTTTTTAACAGCCTTAAAATAGTTCCGGACGAAAGCACATAGCCCCGACCAACCCGACCCGTCCAAATGATCCCCGGACCGGAACCGGGACCGGGAATAATGTGCTAAAAGGCACCCCGACCCGGTTTCGGTCCGGTACGGGTTCGCGTCCGGTCCGCGCGGAATTTCGGAGGATTCGGGAGTTAGTTGCCCCGCAGGGCTCTTTAGCGCGTTACTGCCTCTTTCAAAATGGCCCCCTGTTTTATGAAAAACTGCCACTATTGTATATTTCATTATAGATAGTAATTTTCTCATGGACTAAATGAAATAAGTATACCTTCTTCAAGTGGGCTTAAACATTTAAGTGTCCAATATGGCCGCAGGTAGGAGGCACTTTTTGTTAAAATGTACTAAATGCGAAATAGATGGGGTAAGAATGTGGGTAATATTTTGAGAGCACCAAAAAGAGATTTAATGACATTGTGTATTGCGGAATGATCATAGCATGATGGGCGATTATACCCGCTCAGGAGGACATAAATCAAGAAGAAAACCCCCCTGCACATCTTTTTCGTTTTCGGACATAATAAGAAACCCATAACGCAAATATTGATAAATTTTTTCCGCAATTTTCTCTAGTACTTCTGGATAATGCAAAACACTCAACAACTAGTTGATGCTGGAAGAAGCGATTAGGCAAGTAGAGAGAGAGAAGGAACCTGTGGTACAGTCAGAACAGAGAAGCACTTGATGTGCTCGAAAAACCTAGGTCACCATATTTAAATTTTCCTTCTATATATAGACATTGTTCACTCTTCATAAGCATATTTTGTATTGTAGACTGAGGAAACACCTCATGGTCGTCACTGAGTAGTCATTAAATACAGTCCACACCTATTTACTATGATTTTATTGTAATAGGTTGATAGAGCTGTTGTCTTCCACGAACTATTAATAGAGTCGTTTTAAACTACGTTAGAAGGCCCAAGGAGTAAAACCAGCATAGTAAAGGCATTCTATAGGACAAGTCAATAAACCACTTTAATATTTTTACATCTTGGACTTGATTATGGTCATTATAGAAAGTGTGTGTAAACCGTCGGAAAAGATGGGGAGGGTGCTTTCGTCCTATGAAGTACCCTAGAGTGAATTTAATCACCGCCTTTTAAAAATCAAGCTGTACGTACAATATAAATGCATAAATTCTGTTTGGAGCTCCCAAAATCTCACACAGTTATATTCAACAATTGCCATTTTAAGGTCAGTTAGAAAAATATGCCTCCTTGCGGCGGCATCTGGACGCCCTAAATGTTTAAGACCCTTCGGGCAGTTAAAACTTGGTTTCGTGTAGTCCTGGATAAAATGTCTATCTCTAATGAAATTATAATGGCACAATTACATAAACCAATGGGCAGCCATTTTGAAAGGGGCAGGACACGCTATCGGGCAGCTTTTCGGGGGCGGAAACATACTAATCCTAGTCCAGGGGGACATCCCTTCAAGGTGATTTGATATATGGGAAAATTAATCACCACTTGGGTGCAACAAACGAAAAATATGATGATGGCAGCTTGGGACTATACTGGTAGAATAGCAGTGGGGTTCGATCATTTTAAACCAGCCAGATAGAAGTTATTTCTTATATTTTAGTGCTACTTGGAAGTTGACTTCCATAAACAGAACTGTAATATCACATTTTATTCTCTGAATGCATACCTTGACAACAAAACTGGAATGTACGCTTCATAGCATAAATGAGTCTTACTATTGCAGAGTGACCTTGGTGATGTAGAAGAGACCAATAACCATAGCACTTTGGACAAGCACAAAATATTGATAAGATTAATATAAGCTCCCTCTCTTCTGGAATGAAGAGTTGGTGAAAGGTTGCATTATATGGAGACGACAGTGCTAGTGTAAGATGATAACTGATTAGATTCAGGAGGTTGCCAATCTTATCAGATGTAGTAGGATAAAAAGATACCAAGATATATATTAAAGGGGTAGTGACATATGACTGGGATATAAGGTACGAATTTCATGCAGTGGCTTGCAATCTCTTATAATCGAGTGCATATCCGATTTATTTAGAATCCCTGGTTATATCAGAATGCATTATCAAAAAAATGACCCGGCCCCTGGGTACACCGGGATGGACGGATTGTACTACCTGATAGCGGGGAGTTGATCCTTTTTTCGTCCGGGTGTTCGGGTGTATGCCGGGACTTGTTCATGGAGTTGTCAAAAAATCCGGATTTGGGTTTGTTAGGACAAACGGAAGCGCAAGTTTTACCCAAAATGCTATGAAGTAGTATGACAAAGCTACAATACACGAGATTGCAAGCGCATAATAAAAAAATGAATGGCACAATCAGGTTTACGCATTTGCACGCTTTTGCTCCGGCTTGCAGGGCGTCAGGACTTGGACGGAGGTTTGGACATAAAAATGTTGCCCCGAGCCGGGCCGGGACTTGGCCGAGACATGGCCGGGGAGTTTAACATTCAAAAACACACATAGTGTGTAAGTACCGGCCATCCCCCGTGTACCCAGGGCCGGGTAATTTTCTGTAGGTGATAGGAATGAAAAGAGATACTAAGTGGCTGTCATGAGGGGGTTAGAGATGTAGGAACTTCAAAAGGAATTGGGGCGTATTAACATTTGGTGGGGTGTTGTTGGAATCGTAAAGAAGGCCCAAAAAACATACCAAAATGGAGTTAAAATGAAACAAAAACATACAATAACAACTATAGACTTGCCCATTCCTGCCGATAAACGGTAAAGGGGACAGATCTGTGTACAAAGGAAGAGTGCCCATCTCTCTTCTAAGTGATTGGGCCAGAATCCACCAAATATGGTGTCCTCCTATTACAGCCAAGTCTGTTACCTCCCAACATTGAATAATGCCAATACTCATTTAACGCTAAGTGCCTTACTCAAGGGTGAAACATGTTGGCCACAGCCGTCGGGGGCGGGGGCGGGGGGGGGGGGGGGGGAGGATCTTTGGCGATGCGGAGTTGGACGTGTTATCAGATGGACCACAGATGCCTCACATTTATATACGTGAGGTGCTTATCCGGCCTAACCACCGTTTAGGGGGGCGGGATACAAACCAGAATTAAAACTTTTAATAAAATGGTGCGTCCCTCACAGGAGTCTGCTTCTAACGATGAGGTGTCATCAATGTTACAAACCACAAGTAGCAACTGCGTACTCTGACATATATTAACCCGGGAGCTAACAGACATTTTGCTACACATCTCAAGTTACAAAAGAGTTTGAGTGATTAAATTATAGTTGACAGACTGACAGGAACCTATGAAACGCGATTCTTAGTGCAGCAAATGGTTGCTTAACTAGACCCCGCCCGGGCCAAGAATGTTTGTACAGGGTTCAATTTTTAACGGAGCATCATGTTGAAAAGTATACCATGTTATTGTCTAACACAAGGATTCAGAGAAGGTATAGTTCGTATATCTACAACGCAGTTAAGAGTTATAGGCTAAAAAACAGACAAAATCAATAAAAAGGGTCAGATCAGTTGTAAAGGAGGTCAAATTTTAAGTTGCCTCCAATTAGATAAAAAATGGTGCAAATTATTGATGGAGATTCTAGGATTAAAATAAAGAATCGTTTGACTGTCTAAAAACTTAGTTACCGATTTAGCTTTATAACTCTGAAATGTAGATGTATATAGTACAAACTATACCTTTTCTGAATCCTGTGGTTAGACAAATATTAACATGGTATAATTTTCACATGGATGAATCAATTTAAAAATTTGACCCCTGTACAAATTTGTCTCCCCCCCCCCCCCCAATCCCCCCCCCCCTGGCACCCTCTCCTTAAGGCACCATTGCAGCACCTAAGAATTGTTTCATGTAGTACCCTGTCAGTCTACCGACATATCTTAAGCACTCAAACCTTTTGACCTACTTGAGATGTGTTACAAATGTTTGACCCCTAGCCTCTGGGCTATTAGAGGTGCCAAAGGTATGACCATACAGTTGATTACAGATCCAATAGCCTTATCACGCTTGATTGAGCGCCAATTTTAAAAAGCACAACGCCCGCAGGTGATCACGCCATATTCCGGGCATGCTTGTTCTTTGCCCGGCATTGACGTCACATGTCAACTCAGCTATGCAGTACTGGTTTATGTATTTGATTATAACAGTTACCTCCATGTAAATACTATACATTTCGTGTTATTTGATCTAAATTTAACCTTAGAACATGTTGCCACACAGTACCTGCAAATCATAGTTCTTACAATCAACTGATGGAATGACAAGTTCATTGCCGTTCAATGATATTACTAAAAGTCAGCTATATTAGCCATGCCATGGAAATTTGAAAATCTTCTAATCTAAATATGATGCATGCATACTACTGGCTTTTTTCATGCGTTTTCCCTCAATCTTAACCTTCAAGCCTGCCACGAAACAGCAATTTTTACGAGTTCAATATCAAACGAAAGTTGTGCAAACCCCTCACGCTATTTAGCTGCCTGAAAGATGCGCTCTTAATGACGTGGAATAGTAGATATACAAATCCAGCTCTTTTCCCTTATTTATTTCACAGTTCTCTCTCTCTCTTCCACTCTCTCAAATAACAAAAAACAAAAAAATGCAAATAAGCAAGCACTTGATGGACCCAGTGGCAATGAAGCTGTCAACAAAGTCAAATATACAGTGTTGAGCAAAAGTAATATCTGAAGTCATATTCCTGTACTAATAAAAATAACAAGAATGACACGAAATGTATTGTTTTTTAATTTGATGAATGTCTTAAATACAGTCAAAGTTGCAAGCGATGAGACTTGTGCCCAGACTGGAATGAACGTCACATGAAATATTTGCGGCTCGCCCACAAGGAATAAAGATGGAAGCTTCCACGATGTGCCCCCCTCGGCACCTCCGTCGTGTACATTTGTCAGAACTAAATATGGATTTTTTGAAGGAATACTCCAATGCATAATGAAAACATCTTGATGTGTCTTATGTAGGGATAGTTATTATATATGTGCCGATAGATCATACCAATAAATTCTTCGTTTTTTTTGAAACATGAAAAATGGAGAAAGGTGAAAACGAGAGCACACCAGAAAAAAAATGCAGAGTGTAAAGAAGATGAGCGAGAGACAAGAAATTGAGGGTGGGATCATAGAGGAAAGATGGGAAAGCAGGGCGGCGAAAAGAGCGAGAGGGAAAGAAGCATGAGATGAAGAACAAGCGGCACTCACATGCATAGATGCTAAATGTAGAGGGATTATCTTCATGTGCGAGCTAGCCACTGATTAGGCAGCTTGCCTGTGTGCAAATTTACCAAAATTCGGGCTGACCAAAAACTGGGTGAGGACACTGCTGGGATTTATCCACTTTATTCTTAAAGGTTGAATCAGAGATTTCGAAATATATGTCGTTGTGTGTAACAATTAGAAATAGGGGGACTAGAACTAAAGATAGCCACACAAAAGCCCACTTCCAAAGATGTGAGATGAAGCCAGATATTTCGTTTAGACTGCAGTAAACATTTATGTATAGTATACAGTTCCATAGTACTGTGTATAACAAAAATCCGATCCGGAAATTTAAAACAAAACTGTTTTTTTAATTTTCCATTATGAAGGACATCGACTTGCACTTATAAACTATTTCACACAAGTATTAGATATGCTGGAAAAGCATTATGTTCTGACAAAAACCACTATTTGTGGCAGGGAAATGAGGACGCCATCTTGAGGAAATCTCTGAGTCAGCCTTTAATTTGCATCTGTATAATTAATACGAGTATTCCTCCATTGGTTTACTTGAATTTGGCAAATGATAGCTGAAGAATTCTGTCCCTTCGGAGCTGGGACATTGACCGACATTAAGCAGGCAGTCCAGTGTCACCAGAGAGTCACACAATGTACAGCGACATCAAAGCCAGTTCCCCTGACTATTTCCAATCGTACCACAGACTCAAAGCGGGCAATGGTTAGGGGTTTCTGTATCAGGATACACGCGGCCCAGAATCGCTTACCCAGCCTGCAATCCTTGACAACCACTATTACTAATATTTGTGGATATGCAACAGAATAAGAAAATGAATACTCTTTAGTCAAGGGCACGATCCCCTTTTAATAGTCGCAGTCCCTAGATCTTTACGCGGAAGTGCTGTCAAAATTTTGGTATCAAAAGGAGAAGCTACCCTATTTTTCTCATATATCCCATGGAAATATTAGGGCTAATGGATGTTTGAGTTGGCAGTTCAGAGCCGAAAAGGATACTTCATTTGTTAGGGACCAATATGGTGAACCATTGTCACATACTCTATGGGTTACAAAATCAGGGTATAGTGAAATCACATAGAATGAGGAAAGATATGGCAGAGAACGTGTACAGATGGTTTGAGCGGGTGAAGAAGTAGCAGCAAGATGAAAAAGGGAGGATAATGAAATAGAGAAACAAACACGTTAAAAACAAAAAAATTGCTTCCATACACCACCACACCCACCCACACCCCCCTCAACCTACTCCCTCCCTTTCCACACCCTCCCCCTCCCCCCCCCCCCCCCCCCCCACTGGAAATGAGAAAGACAGGTAGGTAGCGAGGAAGACAAACGCAGGGTAAAAAGGGGAGGGAAAGGAACGGCGGCTGAACCAGACCCCTTGAGCCCTCACAAGAGGCAAGACTCAGAAGTTTCCCTTCTTGTTAGGCTCGCTTCGCTGCCGGGTAGACCCATATTTTTTCTACGACGGGGACGAAATTCTGAACCATGCCCTGGGGCGTGAGCGAGCCCGAGCGCCACTTCGACCTGAGCACCTGCACACAACATATTTGCCTTCCCTTCTTATCTCTTCTCCTTCCCCCTTTTTATTTTCGTTCTCCACGGCTCTTTACCCCTGTCGGATCGTCGTTCCCCTTCTCCTTCCCCTTGTCTTCTCGCGTCACCCTTCTCTTCCCTTTGCGTCTTTTTCCCTAGTCCTTCCCCCTTCTTCTCCCAGGCTTTTGTCCCCATTTTTAGCCTTCTCCTGTCCCCATTTTAGTTCGTCCGGCGGGCGGGGGGGGGCAGTCTGCCACCCCCGTGGTTACGCCCACTGGAAAGCGAGACATGAGATAGAGGAATGACAATGTAGGAAAAAAAAAGCGAAGAATCGAGGAGGAGGAAGAGAGGAGGGAAGGATAGAGAGAGACAGTGACAAGAGGCAGAGGCAGTCCCAAGCAGATGGGAGAGGCTAGGGGAAAGTATGGGAGATGGAGGCGAGGGAACGTGGCGGAGGGATGGGATATGAATAGAGGCAGACGGGAGCCGCAAAAGAGGGCAGAGGGAAAAAAGGTGGAGGGGAGGGGAAAGAGGGAGGGTAGGGAGAGATGGGAGGAAGAAATGAAAGTTAAGACAGAAGGGTCAGGGTCAGCCACGCTAAAACACAAATACCAATATTAGCCTGTAGTAACTCTCCGAATTGATTTCCAGTGATGTCCACGAAGAATTCAGGTAAACAAGACAAGGAACTGGTGCCTCACACTTAGGCCTAATTAGTGGCCACAAGGAGGGTCAGCGGACTGTAGGGTCCATCAGGTCTTTGTCACATAGTCATAAATTTACATTTTATTTGAAAACCCCTAGAATCTCAACACAAGAATGAGTGATGCTCAGAGCTGCTAAGATATCTGGTGTTTCATTACCATGGTGAATGCCAGTCTAAAACCCCAAATGTCATGCAGGTATATGGATAAAGCACAAATCAATTAACCGATCTTGTATCCTTACAAAGCTAACTTAGTCGATCTTATGACTCAAAATTTCACACCCCCCCCTATATAAGACGGATCCCACACTGTGTAAATGAAAAGATGTTTTCAAACTTGAACTAATACCAAGAAATGTATAATCCATACTAAGTATGTCCTTGATTCCTCATGTCTACAGCAAAAAGTTCACATTATCACCTATAGAGCGATGCCAATGGGGATGAATTTGGCCATGAAGAAGAGATTAGAACGAGTTTGGGGTTTATTCCGTATTGAAATGCTACGTTCTCACACACGATTTGCACTCCACAACATCTTTTATAACCAAAAGTGTCATACCACATGCCAACAGACGACCACCAAGTGACCCCCTAAATGATCCTCTTTGACCTCATCTGCTACCCCACATTAGACCACTTATGTCTCAATGTGTAATAAATACCAAGTAGGATATTGGCTCCATAACTGCACTAAAAAGCTACGACAATGTTACCAAACGTGTATATACCAAAGTTTGACACACAAACATCACACACACATACGAATCATGCTGCCATAAAGTCCTTCTGATTTCATCACATAAGACGACATAAACAAGCACACTACTCCCTCTTCCTTTCACAATATAAGAGAGGATTCCAATAGCAAAGGTTTGCATAATAAATAAAACAATTCTAATTATCAATACTGTTTTTTTGTTAAATCTGCCATCCACAACATTTCAAATAATGCATCATGACAAACAAAACTGGATGAACCAGTTGATGCATTAATACGCATCGTATCACTCGCATTGGATGCGCACTACTGAAATGCACAGTGCAGTGTGCTACTGGTACAGCCAAATGTGCGGCATATGTGGTAATGTGGCAAACGGAAATGGTGGGACTGTTGAATAATGATTATCAGACATTAGTAGCTAAGTAAATCCCCTTTGTGCTTTCTCAAAATCTGCCCTCATTTTTGTCAAGAAAATTCTATTTTTATGCTAGTTGGATTTGACTGCCAGTTACTTTCCGTTCTGCAAAATGTATACTGTTAACTTTTCATACACATAAAAGGTGATTGTTCTGATCACCTTTGAGACCCTAAGATTACCCATAGTATATCAATTTGATCAAAGGCAGTATTTTTCTCATGTCATCTGAAAATTTTCAAAATGAAACATCATAGCTTTCTCCAGATATAGACAAGAAAAATGTTCTTTTAATGGTTACTCAATATTAGCCCAGTAGTAAATAGGGCATTGCAATAGCATTCTACCAACAAAACCGCAAATTTGTTTCCCAACACTTAACTACCCGACCCTCTAGTAGCGAATAAAGCATAACTGATAATGTCCCTGAGTGAATGCATTCTTTAAAACGAAAGAGTGAAAAACCACTCTAAAAGAGTGAAATCTTTTCGTTTTTTTTCTTTTTTTGTTTTTTTTTTTTATCATCAAAAAAGGAGCACCAGCCTGATGTGAAGCATCTTTGTAGAGCTGGATACACTCAAAATAAAGAGTTGAACAATAACTCTAAGGAAAGGAGGTGAATTGATAACTCCTTTAGAGTGAACTCGTCACTCTTATAGAGTTGCGATTCGTTAGGAAATTTGTTTGTTTGGTGAGTATATTGTAGTGTAGGTAATAATTCATAGCATTGTGACATCGAATTGAATATGTGGTGCATCCTTGGCGCCATGATTCAGTGCAGACTGCAGGATTGTGGCATTGCACTGCCGTGTAAGATCACGGTATGCATGCCCGTGACCAGGCATGATTGTGCGTTTCGTACAGTGTAAGCTCCGCCCCTGGAGCCTGGGCAGCAATACCGTATGTACGAGTGATAATAAAGTAAATAACATTTAAAGACACTATCAGACGATTTAAAAATATTTGAATTTGCCTAGGAATAGCCTTCAAAGGAGGAGAAGTCGGTAGAATTATCATAAGTTACCTTTTCCAGCTGCAGCAGTACTACAGAAAAGGAAGTGAAAACGGCAGTGTTACAAGATATGATGCGACATTCAATTACGCTGTTGTTAAGTGTCCGTTCGGACCCTAATTGACTAAATATCCGATCCTCGTCCTTATTACGGTTGTCCTTATGGTCTTATCATTTGCCAGGTTTGTTAGGATACCGCATACTTGTACATACATGCCAAAAAATTGATTGATGATTTTTCGATTTGCGGATTAGCAAATCAGCTGAGTAGTGTCTTTTAATTGCGTCTCCACACTTGTCTGTAAATGCTATGAACTGTGGACCGACACCATCATATACTCACCCGTGAGAGATATTTTTATATGATCTTCTTCACTTCGTTCACACCGTTTGCTGACGGTCTCACATAAATCATCGCCCGATGTTGTTCGAAAATATCACGCGATTTGCGGCCGTTTCGGATTGGCTATTAGTTCACTCCCGAAAAAGAGTGAGCATTTACTCTCTTTAGAGCCTATAACCGGGTAAAAGAGTTCAGAGTGGGCTTACTCCGAAGAAGAGCGGCATTTTGAGCAACTCTGTAAGGATGAGCGCCTGTAACGTGAGTAAGGGTGTCGGGTGCAATTTCTCGTCTTTTAGAGGCTAAAAGGCCACTCGATAGAGTATTTAAAATAAATCGAAATTCAGTGATTTTTCACTCTTTCATTTAAGAGAGTAAGCACATCAAAATACCTAGCTTTCCTTCCAAAACTAGATATGCATTTAAATCAAATTATTCTTGAAAGCCAATGTGTAAAACAAAACCACCAAGTAACATAAGTCTAAATCTATACACAGTATTTAAAGAGCGAATAAAAGCATTAAACCTATCATAACCATACTATGATAGCTTGCCATTGGTCTATGGAATCACACAAACACTTAATCATAATATTACTAAATTAAAGTACACTTCGCTATATCTCTGACATTCAGCATCAAATATGACTGGTAGTTAATCTACTGCCAATAAGAGGTGATGTCAGCTCTTGTAATGTGTTTACCGATCAGCTTGAGCTGAGAATATTGACTATGGCAAAAAACTCAAACAGTATAGGACCATCTATGGTTCAGAGTATGTTGATAGAAAAAAAAATCCATACCATGTACATGATCGGTTTGCATACATGCATCAGTCAGAACCATAGCAAGTTATGAAAAAGTCATTCTGTATCTCATGTTCTATCTTTGGCTGTTCCTTGGGCATTTCAGAGAGTCCCTAATCTCAAACGGGCGGCTTTAACAATCTGCCAAGAAGATAAGCATAGTGAAATAATCATTGCAAAGGAAGTATGGTGCAATTTTGACATGTAAACAAAAATGCATGATTTAATGACCCCTACTCAAAAGATCGGCCAACCCACAGAACTGGATTTGTTTTGTTTTGGTTTTTGCTTGTTATATTTTTGTTTTGTTTCTTTGTTGGCTGTTTTTGTTTAACCTACTATTTTTTTTTTTCAAACATTAATACAGCTATGATGCTCTAAAGGATTTTGTATGACTGCTGTTTATGTACAGGCTATATTTCCCGACTCATTTGAAAGTTGATACAACTACAAACAAAAACAACACAAGAAACAAAACAACAATGTTCTTTTATGCAGAAAAAGTGAAGGAGAGTAAAGATTTGGTTGAGAATAAAGATATTACTTAAAATGGGAAACGTGTTTCATGGCATATATAACACTTAACAGTGAAAGGAGAAATTGGTAATCATAGGTAATAATGTATCCAGCCTACAACCACAACAGAAGGACTGATATCACAAAGTTGTGTAACATATGCCAACATTGTCTAGATTCTACGCACGTCAAACGACGCAGCACAGCCATTGAATTAGAGTAATACGGCACGCTAGCGTTTTGAGGCATTGGTTTAATCAGACAGGATTTTGGTTGAGTCCCAAGGAATTCACTCATTCACTAACTGTTCAAATCCATGTGGTTCGTGAATTTCGCGTCATATCATTTCATGCCTTCATCATCCCCGTGTGTAGTCGAACAGGGTCCAATGCCGACCCCCCCCCCCCCCCCTTTTTTTTACTCCTTGTTTACCAATAATGAACTACCCCAAACGCTCGCGATCCGATGTTCTTATATGGGAAAGTGCCTCACATATTTGACACAAGCCGATAGTGCGGAACTCTCACTCAGATGGTCATTATAAAGCGTATTATTAAATACGCGGTCATTGTGAGATATCAATGACCTGCGTTTTGTGTTAGCGTCTTTACACCAAAGTGAAAGGTAATTGAACACAGGAATTGCCCTATTCATAGGTTATGAAGGCTTCTAAAGGTACAACGGATTTTCAAGGGCATACCAATATTGTGTCAAATGTCGTGGTTTCATATAGATTAGACACTCATTCGCATTTCTTACCTTTTATTTGGGTGCAAGAAATGTCTAAAAGTGAAAACAAATAAAAAAAATAAAAAAAATATATTTAAATATTAAATATAGGCTGCCCATTCCTCATGGCTCACATAGGAAATAAGGGGAAAAAACAATTCACAAGTTTGTACCAAAGAAAGATTCTCAGCTTATTCCTTTCAGATGTGGATAGGTTTGATAGAAACTTTACAGCAGCTGCAAAAATCACAATTTCACATTTTTTAAGGACCTGTTACTGTGAAATCTCTTGTTGCACCTTTAGATATTTTTCTATGTAATTGTGATTGTTGTGTGGGACAAAAAAATACTGATGTTATCTTGCAATGTCAAGTATGTATAAAACATACTAATTCTTTATATACGTGACTGGGACAAAGCAATAGGTTGTGTACCTCTAAGTGGAGAAAGCTTTGGGAATTATTAATTGTTTTTTACTGCCTACTAAAGTGAAATTAAATTGGCACCTCATTTGAGATTAGCCAGTACATGATACCATAATCAACATTTCACTTCAATGTATTTAACAGCTGAGACAATTACTAATAATATTTTTTCTTTGTGGAACTTAACGAGTGGTCTATGAGACAAAATATAAATTAACTGACCATACTTCAATCACTTATACTCATTGAAAAACAATTAGACAATTCGAATAACAGAATTTCTGACTACTGGCAATAAACTAAATTTCATTTGGGTATCTTAATTTGAGGTTTTCTAGACAAGATTTATGAAATTCAAATTATTGCCATATTATCATTAATAAGATATCGTGTTCAAAGTGGGTCATTACAGCACCAAATTGGGACAAAAAAAGTGACGTGTCATAGTACATCAGTTGCAATATAAAAAGTACTTTATCAACATATTTATACTGTATCATCCATACCATCATCCTGAGGTGATTCAGAATCATGATGTGAAGAGACATTAGCCTTCCAATGTTTGGTTATTTTTGTTGCTACAGTCTGAGTCAGGGGTGTGGGGGATATGGGGGAATTTTCCCAAATTTTTCTTTCCACTGCCCCCCTTCTTTTCCCCCCCCCACCACCAAACTTGATAGAAAAAATGGCAGGGTTTTGCAAAGACCAGCGATTTTTGCCAAATTGGTTAAACTCTCTAGTTTGTTTTAGTATTTTTGAATCCAACAAATTTAACTTTTGGTTTAACATTGTGGTTTAAAAAGGGTTTGGTGGGAGAGATAATAATGCCAAAGCAATTACCACGTAATAGGTACATTTCCCCCTACGATGACCGGCAATAACTTTGTCAAATTATGCTTGCACAGAAATATATGCCTACTTTGAATTCAAGTTAGCTTCTCTGGCTTCTTTGGCGATCCTATCATGGTTGATGGACACAATTTGGAGGTGTCTGTGACATAGGAGGGACAATGTTCAAATCCAATATTCATTGAATGATAAAAAGAGGAATAGGGAAGTGTTGGATTATGACACACAAACACTATTGTGTCACAAAATTTTTAAATTCACTTTCATGTACACTATTCTATTATCGCTACTGCCCATTAATTGAAAAGCAACATTTTTCATCATTTACTGCTCATTATTAATAATTGTTGTGAATGCATTTTCTTATTAAACTAAGGTGTTTTGTAATAGAAATTATATAAAGGGTTTGGCAGTATCATCGATGGGCTCATAATGTATCCTCTGATGGAAAAACTTTCAAAGTATGTGACTCGGCCTGCACCTTGATCGCCCCTTATTGAATTTTTTTCTGACCTCGGACACATTTTTGGCATAAATAAACCTGCAAGCACCATTGTTCTTTTCTTAAAGTATAATCATATACCCGTTAGGGAGACCCAGTCAGTTTTAGAACAGCGGAGGAACCAGATGTACTTGTAGAAACCTCAAGGTGGAGTATGGACTGGAAAACCAATGCACATGAATCTAGGCCGGACCAAGGCTCGAAACTGGGACCACCTGGTGTGAACCACAGAAAGACCTATGGGCTACTCAATCCCCCTTGGATGATACAAAGAAGCCATTGTATTAATAGTACCTATTACTGTTCATTTACAATATTATTTTCTTTTTTAAGAAGTAACTACTTTAACCATTACTTAACTATCAAAAGCGGTTTGCATTTTCAGACCTTATGAATGACTAGACAGAATGACAAGTACAATAAAAATGCAAATGGGCCAAATCTTAACAAATTTTGATTATATCTCTTTTCATTCTGCAAATTATGATGACTGACGCAATTAAGTATTTGGGTGTTTTATTTGACCAACAATTAAGTTTGAATGATCATGTACCTTAGAGAATAAAGATGTATGTTTGGGAACCGTACTTTCCCTTTACGACAAATTGAAACCAAGGCGATACCACCGAGTTCTTCTTACTTCCTACGGCAAAAAGAATGGTGCGCGGTTTCAATTGGTCGTAAAGAGAGTGCGTTCCCAAAATCATACCTTTATATTCTCATTCTTAAGCAGCTGTAACATTTAGGGTCCATCTTTAACCCCCA
The DNA here is from genome assembly GCA_023653785.1 of Ophioderma brevispina. Lineage (NCBI taxonomy): Eukaryota > Metazoa > Echinodermata > Ophiuroidea > Amphilepidida > Ophiodermatidae > Ophioderma > Ophioderma brevispina. The sequence goes on along the minus strand of JAMKCH010006485.1, from coordinate 27,940 downwards.
ATTCACGATACCAAATCACGGCTTAATACAACAAGAAAGGACTGCCACCACCCAGTGACAACAATCGAACAACCTGTTGGGAAACACACGAACATACGCAACAGACGCAACGTTGGCAGCCGCGCGCGAATAAGCAAAAAAACGCGGTAGGACGCGAGTGCTTCAACCTAAAATAACATCAATACGCAACGTGTCCTACCTTGGTTCAATTGTAGAATTGAACCCGGGCTCACAGCCAATGAAATTGCTTACATTTTCACACGGTGTTTAAGAATTTTAATCAAATAAGGTTTAAAATGCATTGGCATTTTAGTTATTTAAAAAAACTTGACCCTGATTGGTGTGGCACCATTTAGAAAATCTCAGTAATATCTATCTAACATTTGTGGTCTCATCATCTGAAAGCGTAGTTCATTATCTATAATTTGCTGCAAAGATCATTCACAATCAGTTAGGTATAGACGGAGCTACAGTCGTTTGAATAAAGTAGTCTTTTTTGCGCTCTGTCCACTGGAGTCAACATCTAAAATGAGCAAATGAATGGCGTTCAGCGAAGCAAATCGGTCTCCTGAAAGGAATCTGTCTGGCTATTATAATTGAGTGCAGAATAAATGTGACACTATTAACCCCACAAAATTCAGTTTTACCATCGTGCCCTCATCAGTCTGCAATCATTTAAAAATAAAATAACTTGCTACTGTATAAGTTTCTTCTGGAAGGAGTTGAATGAGTCATACCATATGAAGGAACAGATTCGGTGACAGCCTTTTGAGGTTTAAAGTTTGTCTATAGTAGCCACAATATGCACATCTGAAAAAGGTTTCAAATAAAACTTACCATTACCACTAGCTTTTACACCTTTGAGAGTACCACTTTATTTCACTAACATAGACATGCCCTTATCATCATTTGGGGGAGTCATTTTGCTGAGTTAGCCGCCGTCTTCAAATAGGAATTCCGTGGAGTAGGGGTAAAAGCTGACTACTTGATTCAACGACTGTAGCTCGGCCTATACTTTTCCGATTGGAATTATCTTAATGCAGCCAATTACGATAATGAATGGGCTTTCCAACGATATCACTGTTAGATATATTTAATTTTAAAATTCAAAATGGCAGACTCAAAATGGCAGACACCAATCTGGGTCAGTTTTTTTACTCACCCTGTATGTTCTATTCACGTGACATAGCAGTAGAATTTATATGCAGTTAGGAACTCTAATGGAATTAACTGCCTGCTTAACTTAATTAAATGGGGAATGGTTATCATTGTTTCAGAGGTTTATGAATTTGACGTTAGAGCAATGCCTATCAATGGAAAATGGAAATTGTTAAGAGCTGCAATCATTACAGATAATGCTGAGTGTTTGTTTTACACTGTAAATAAAATTATGCATTCCAACAGGGGGATTTATCTTGCAAATTTGTGACTTTTGAATATGCATCATTTGCCATTCAAATGATCCTAACTCATGCAAATTAAAGGCTGACTCAGATTTCCCCACGGAGGGTGCCCTCCCATTTTCAAACAAATCATGTTTTCTGCCGTATTTGACGTCAACGAGCAACTGCATGCATGTGAACTAAAATCTTCAGCCATTAACGTCTATGTTAACTTGTAGATTATTGTAACAATTTTGACATTTTTATTGAATTTATGATCTTAAAAGTTCATGAAATCTCCAAATCGTATGGCAAATACAACAATTTGTCTCTGACCTTGAACTTGAAACAGGTGGCAAGCTTCCCTGTGGTGTGGCTATAAAATCCCTAGCCTGTTCCTTTGAAAACAATATACAGTTTGATGATGTGCATTGACATTTGACAGTTTTGTTTAAAAATGGTGATTACGTTCAATTGGCATTCAGGTGATGAGAATATTGCAGCTGTGGTTTATGCAAGGCTTTGTGCCATGGCTAACAAGCCATCTTGATGTTCGACGATATTTTGCAATTACCGGCAAACACTCAATACCAGCTTAATTTGAAAGGCATACAAAAGGAATTGCCTTTTCCATTTTTTTCTGGCAGTTGAATTTTAGAGATAGCTTTATACATGATTTGCTCGGAACTTCACAATAGTGCAACATTTTGACGGCAAAAAAGTGTAATGCTTTGTTCAACACTATCTTAAATCCATACTCAGTTGCAGAAATCTGTTGTGGCAAAGATTATCTGAAGGAAGATAGCACATTCCCTCCTATTTTTGGTACTGAAAGGATTGGATGTTCTGAGGAAGGACACCCTAGTGTATGTCACAACCTCGCATCTGTTCATTTTGTTTGAGGAATGGCGCGAAGTTCAAAATGTCATGCTATTTTTGTGGGGTTGATTTTTTGTGATTTAACAAATATTTCAAAATACTCAAAAATATTTCATTTTTTTTCAATTCCAAAAGAAAGGAAGACAGAAATTGCGTTTTTATGTGTTTAAAAAACCAAAGACTAATGTTCAAATTTGCCAAATTTGCTTGCTACATTGGGAATCTCGCAGCTGGCTTCTGGTAGTTCCTTTTTATCATACATAGACGTTACATCATCTGCTGTACACATTTGGGGAGTGTCCTATCTTCCCTTATATAGATTATCTTTGGTTGTAGTTAGTTTCTTAGGGTGGATTCACACCAACTTTCTAACCCAACCCAGGACTGAAATTAATCCAGATTCAATCTGGATGATATGTGAATTATGTTTTTTAAATCCAAACCTAAAATCCTTCTGCAATCGCTCTGCATGGAAATTGCAAGGTTTGACCTTGAGCGGCTAAGACTAGGCTTGTTTGTACTCATTTGATGCAATTTTTCTTGCATGATTCTAAATATAGTCATGAAACCACAAACACCTGTTGTGGTCAGGTGCAATGGTTGTGCTACTCAGAGCTCTGCCGGAGTTGAACTTATTGAAATCGCTAGTGGAAGCATCACCTGCCATGTGAAATTGGAGACCTCAAATTAGGTGTTTCATTCGCGTAATGCTGGCCATTTTTTAGTTTTAGGGAAGGGGATATGCTCTACTCCTTATATTATGAAATTATTTATATCAGACTGTACCCAATAAGAATTTGTAGAATCCGTGAACAAGGCCAGCATTAAACCTTCATTAAAATGCAGATTCAAACCTCTCCTCTCAGACCTCACTTTCTTTCTCCCCTCCATACTCTCATGACCTCCCTCCCTCACTCTCTCCTTACCTCTCCACTCCCTCCTCCTCCCCCATCCCACCCACACGCCTGCATTCTCTTCCCCTGTCTGCTTTTCTTTCCTCGCCATTCTCTCCTTCTCACATCCCCTCTAAAAACCTTCCCTTGTTTCTTCTTCCCCTTTTTGCTCTCTTCTCCTATTCTCTTTCCATCCCCTCTTCTCTTCTAATCCTTTTGTTATTCGAAGCCATCTCTGGTATTATCTTCACTTTTGCCTTTATTTACATAAATAAGAAAGGGATTTTTGACCTGGAGACAACAACTTTAACATGACATTGACAACTGATGTTCATTCCTACATCTGGACTGAACTTTTTTTTTTAAAAAAAGTAAAAAAAAACTCTATGATTAATTTTAATTTTAAAGTTAAATTATTGAATTTTGTGTTTGTTGTATATGTGAGAGTTATAATTCAGTGCACTTTTCCATTTAAGGGTGTGTTCATATATCTAAATCTTTGTTGTAGTTTCTATTTTCATTTCTCTTCTTTTCTTTTCTTTTCCTCCCCCCCTCCCCCCCCCCTCCTCCCCCCCCCCCCCTTCTTATTACTGCTCTTTCCTTTATATCCTTTTTCTCCCTTTTTTGCTTTTTCTTCTCTCTCCTCTCCTCTTTTTCTACCTTTTTCTACCACCCTCTTTTTTTCCTTCTCATTTTGTTCTTTTTCTTGCTTCCTTGTGTTTTAATTTTTTTATCTTTTCTCCTTTAAATTCTGTTTCTTCATTCTCAACATCGCGAAACAATGTTCTTTTTATTTTCCTTTAAGTGCTACTTCTCTAAACGGCTGTTTGCTTTCTGTCCTTGCGGTGGCTTCATTATAGTTACTTTCGCTGGATTCCACTCTCAAAATTATTTTTAATTGTCATATTATCCAAGGTCGAGTAGTGCCTTAACATGTGTTTTCCATGCTTATTTAGTCATTCATTAGTATTATTATTTATTAATGATTGTTTCCTTTTGTTCATTACTTTCATTTGCCTCACAGTATGTGTTTCTATGCTATTAGTCATTTATTAGTATTATAAATGATTTTCCTTTTGGTTCAATTTTTACTTCCCATTTTGCCTTACATGTATGTATGTAAACAAATTTATGAACTCGCATAATGTTGAAAAAAGAAAAATATTTTTCTCTTTTGGTTCATTTTTAACTTCATTTGCCTTACATTAATGTGTTTCTATGGCTTATTAGCATTTATTAGTATTATAAATTAATTTTCTTTGGTTCATTTTACTTTCGTTTGCCTTACATGGTATGTGTGGTCTATGCATATTTTTTAGTCCATTTATTAGTATTATTAATAGTTTTCTTTTGTGTTCCTTTTAACTTTCAACTCATATTCGCTGTTTACTTAAGTATTGTGTGCATCGAGGCTTGCTACATTCCATGTAGCAGCTAGCTTAAAGAGAATCCTATTACCCTTTCCCCCTACTTGCCCTCAGATTGTTCTCCTCGTTTAAAAGCATTTGTAACCCGAGAGTTTATGTTCCTGATTGACCACTTTTGGGTTAATGCGGTATAAAAAACAGTTTATATATAGCGCACTTGGTTTTCAGTGCTTGTACTCATATGGTATGAATGCACGCTCATGTTTCTTCAGTTACTGTTTGGTAATTTTATCATTATCTGACGGAATGTTACTGCTGCTAACTGGTGTATTCATTACATAGGCGGATTTAGGGGGGGGCGCACCCGGCGCCTTGTAGATGTAGAAAAATGCCTTTTGCCACACAGGGTGCCCTGTATATCTAGGAAAATGACCTTCAGTGTTTGTGGGCGCCCTTGCCGACACAATTTGTAAAATTTCGGCTCGCTGGGCTCGCGGGGTAGACCCAATTTGTTTCACTCGATTTGAAATTCTGAAGAGCAGGGTGGTACTCTTCTCTCTTCAGAATTTAGAACCAAGCGGAAAAAAAATTGGGTCTACCCGGCGAGCGAAGCGAGCCGAAAATTTTTAAAGCGAATAGTGACTGGCGCCCCCCCTATTGAGAATTCCTGGATCCACCCCTGCATTATGTGATGTATAAGATACGGAAACAAATTCCCTGATCTTGTAACTGTGTAATGATCTTGTAATGTAAAAGAGTGAAAAAAATCACTCTCTGAAAGAATAAAATTTTTTAAAAAGGTATGCCAAAAGAGTCACAATTCACTCTGAAAGAGGGTGAGGATTACCTCAATGATCAATCTTTAAATTAGAGTGCAACATTACTTGAATTTTACAAATTCCTCTCTTTTGGAGGGTGAATATATCACTCTTTCACGTTTAGAGAGTACACTGTTAAAAAATCACTGTTGGATTAATGCAGTATTAAAACTATTAATAAGCACAGTTGTTTCTTTTGCTTGTGACAGGCATAGTGGTAGAATGTAACCTCAATTTCTTCAGTTACGGTTTCGTAATTTTATCATTATCTGACGGAATGTTACTGCTGCTAACTCGCATAGATTCATTATGTGATGTATATGCAACTTCTCTCACTGTATTTTGTTCATAGTGGCATTTGCTCCATACTCTCGGAAGTAACAAGAGCACCAATGGTCTGTAGCTCAGCATGTTATTAATATGGGCACACCACCCTGTGGGCATAACTTTTCTAATGTGTAGATATTAATCTTGAAAAGTCCCCCACATGCGCATAAGTAAGAGACATTAAGGAGTACCAGTCCCAGTTTTTCATTTATAGTATTCTTTATTTCCCTCCGTATTTAATTTGACAACATCCCAGGGGTCAAACATTTTCCATTGTGGGTCGATATTAATCGTGAAAAGTCCCCACATGAGCATAAGTAAGTGACGTTTCGGAGTAGCACCCCGGTTTACATTTAAGTATTTCTTTACTGTCTTGATGATTTTCCATTGTGTAGATATGAATCTTGAAAAGTCCCCCACATGACAGCCATAAGTAAAAGACGTTTAGGAGTAGCACCCCCCGGTTTTTACATTGTAGAGTCTTCTTTATTTCTTGATGATTTTCCATTGTGGAGATAATTATCTTGAAAAGTCCCCCACAGGAGCATAAGTAAGAGACGTTTAGGAGTAGCACCCCGTTTTACAGTTATAGTATTTTTTATTTCCCTCTCTTTTATTTGAACCCCACCCCGGGGTCACAACATTCTCCATTTGGCGAGTATTATCGCGATAAGTCCCCCACATGAGCAGAAGTAAGAGACGTTAGGAGTAGCAACCCCTGGTTGGCAATTTATAGTAGACAATATTGACTGCTCGTGAGGGAGATGGTGAGAAAACTTCCCAGAATGATCTTGAGACTCAAAGGCCATACTATTTCAGTAGTATGCCCCAGTCTCAAGATATCAAGGAATGCCCCTTTAATCGGCCCAATGAATTCAACACCCAATCTGTGAACACCCTCTATGGCACTTGGATCTGGTTCTTTGAGCACATTTGGTGATTATAGCAATTATTTGTGGGCACCAGAACGGATTTATAGATTTTCAAAGAATTCCCGCTTTAATTGCTCATGTACCTTGACACCCAAAACTGTGACCACCCCATGGACCTTGGGTCAACATTCTTCTGACCCATTCTAGTGATTATAGCCTTGATTTGTGGCACAAGAAACAGAGGAATTTATATAGATTTTCAAATGCCCCTTTACAATATGCCCATGTTACCTTTGACCGCAAACTGTGAACAGAGAACACCCCATATGGAATCATTGGGTCAGAGCGGTTCTTCTTCTAATCTCACCAAGTCTAGTGTTATCAAAATTGATTTGGGGCACAAGCATAAATTTATAAGATTTTCAAATAATGCCCGTTTAATTGGCCCACATGACCTTTGACCCCACTTCTGTGAACACCCCATATGACCTTGGTTCACCAGTTCTTCTGACCACGTCTATGATTGAAGCAATTGATTTGTGGCAAGGACGGAATTTATGAGATTCTCAAGAATGCCCCTTTAATTGGCCATGTGACCTTTGACCAAATCTGTGACACCCCATAGTATCTTGGGTCAGCAGGTCCCCCTTTCTAACCAAGTCTAGTGATTATAACATTGATTTGGGTTTTCACAATAAGGAATTTAAGATTTTCAAAGAAGTGACCTGTGACCCAAATCTGTGAACACCCCACATGGGCCATTTGGTTCAGCAGTTCTTCTGCCCAAGCTAGTGATATAAGCAATTGATTTTGTGGCACAAGAAGGAATTTAAGATTTTCAAAGAATGCCCATTAATCGGCTCATGTGACCTTTGACCAAATCTGTGAACCCCCATATGGACCTTGGGTCAGCATTCTTCTAACCAGTCTATGTTAATTATACAATTGTTTGGTGTCACAATAGGAATTTTAATTTCAAAGAATTCCCCTTTAATCGCCCTTGGACGTGACCTTTGACCCAAATCTGTTGACACCCCACGTGGCTTGGGGTCAGCAGTTCTTCCTGACCAAGTCTAGTATTAGAGCAATGTGATTTTTGGCACAAGAATGAATTTATAGAATTTAAAAAATTAAAAAAAGCCCCTTTAATTGGCTCATGTGACTTTGACCCAAATCTGTGAAAACACCACATGGGCCTTGGGTCAATGGTTCTTCTGATCGATTTTCGCTGCTATCGGCCCAAGCGTGTTTGGCAACAAGAAGCCTAATGGCACGTGTGAACAGACAGATAGTGATAGATAAGTCAACACTGCCATAACAATAGCTCTGCATATCTACGTATGCTGAGCTACAAATGTGGAACAAATCATCTCCAAAATTGTTAAGGGTCCCAGGAAGATATGATACCGACTCCAAATTTTTACGGGGCATTCCATTCAAAAAAACAGGGCCAGAAAACTAGACCTGGACAGATCTAATTTACAACACGGCCGTATTGGGAATGGGTGGTGATCCCCTTAATGAACCCCTTGAGTGACTTGACCTTTGACCCCTTTAACTTCACCAAAATGTTCGATTAATGTATTTTTACCGTGTTAACAACTTTACAAGGATCCATATTGATTGCGTTTCCACTCAATCCAAGCATTTCGGATTTGACCTTGTCACCCTATAACGTGACCCCTGGGTCCCGGATGGGTCAACTGTACTTGTTCTTGTTTAATGATGGCCACAAGGATTATCCCTGACAAATTGCATCAATCGAGCTTGTTGTATATTTTGACCTTGACCTTGAACTTTGACCTTTGGGGTCAAGACTATCATAGACCTCTTCTACTATAAATGTTACATCACTGAGTAATGACGGGCTTTATCTGTCTTTTTTAGGCTAAGATAAATCCAATTTGGGTCTTATTTTTAGCATTTTTTGGCAAAATTGCCTTTTGACCCCTTAAATGACCTTTGATCCGTATAAAAAAAAAACCTCGTGTACACAACAAAATTGCATTGTTCCAATGCAATAAAAAATTCTACTATGCTTAGTTCTTGAGATAAAAATTCTTGAAATTATTTACCAAACTCTACCGGACCTTAAATGCCCTTTGACCTCCAAAATAACAATACTTGGCCTACACAGGTAACATGAATGCATATTTAAAGTTTAATCACTGTACTATGTTTTGATGTTTGAGATAAACATTTGAATATTTTAGAATTTTTTGGTTTTTTGACCAAAGTTCCCCCTTAATGACCTTTGACCCCCATGCCGAGCACAGCGTTTGTGAGGGGTCTTAAGCTGCTTCATCTTTCCTGAGTCACGTGATCATGCAACGTTGGCATTAGTAGATAGCTATTTTTTGAAGAGTTTTGAAAATTTTTACATTAAGACCGGAAGTGCCCCCTTAATGAACCAATTGACCTCTCGACCCATAACTTTTGTGAACAGTCTCAAGCTTGTCCACATTGATGAGTCACATTACCATGCAATGTAATCTGTAGGAGGAGATACAGTTTCAAGAAATCATCAGTTTTTACCCCTGTGACCCCTAGATTGGCCCTGACGGGGTCCACAGTCTATGTCATAATGGAATGACTCGGGGTCATTTGGTGCAAGTCTTTCAGAATCGTCAAACTATGACTGAGCGTGAATCATTTTGCAGTGTTTTGAAATAAGAAGAAAAGAACGCATCAGAAACAGAACAGGCGCCCTTCGGCCGCCTTGTAAGATACCTACCATACACATTAGTGAAATTATTGATTTCAGTCAGTGTCCATGAATAGATTCACACCAGTCACCTGGAATTTTCTCTTACTTCTCTGAAAAGTCATAGTTTCACTAATGATGTCATCACCAACCCAAATATTGAATGCTTTCTGGTCCCTCCTTGTAGACTTGACACAAACTACATCAATTCTATTGCATTTCCTGGGACCTTTAAAAGGTTGTGCCAGAAGAGTGGCAATTCACTCCAAAAGAGTAAAACATCTCATAAAGAATGCAGATTGCCTACAATGATCACTTTTTAAATTTCACTCTTTCAATCTCCAAAAGAGTGAATTTTTTAAGAGGTTGTAGCAAAAGAGTTGCAATTAACCCAAAATAGTAAGTATTGCCTACAATGATCACTCTTTAAATTTCACTCTTTTGAATTGATGTTTCACTCTGTACATCACTTATTTTTGAGTGAATTTTGCAAATTTCACTCTTTTGGAGAGTGAATATGTCACTCTTTCACACTTAGAGAGTACACTATGAGAAATCACTGTTTATGTATTTTCTGTTTCAAAAAGTTTCCAAAGATGTAACATTTTTTTGAGACACTCTGTAATAACACGCTCATTGGGTGAATTCCCGTCTCATACCCCACCAAAGTGAAGAGCTATTCATGGTTCCCTTGATGTGTAAGGTCACTGCCCATTTCTATGTAAATAGTCTTTCTTTTCCTTTTCTAGACACACCGATCATAAGAAGAACTGGCACCCCTGAACACAAGAACTCCCTGTAGAGTACAATTTCTACTTTGATCTGCTAGTTGACATACTGACACATTTTATAGGCACGTTTCTTGTGTGCGGAGTTCTTGTTGCATCTAGATAAAACGAATGCCAAACAATTCCTGCCAACTTCAATGTCTACCAAACTTGTGTAATATCGCTCAGGCAAACTCAGACTAAGTGGAGAAGTTGCAGATATAATAAAGTTGTGACAGTTAAAGAGATGCTGTAAAATTACTAGATTTAGCAAATAAATGTTCACCTTAGCAATAATAAATGTTCACCTTACCACAGGAGATTGCTTATTAAGCTATCCACAAACATTATTGTTAGCAATAACTACTTATAGAGCATCCTAATGGCAATCACTGCCTTATAAGCCATATTACAATTGCATGTATGGGCAAAAACCATCTTTTGTCAACAATCTTTAAGTCCTATAGTAAAGAATTGGATTCACAACAATAACTTTTTCAACAAGTTGAAGCTACTGCCAAAATGTGTAAAAATAAATTTGCTTGACAAATTACGTTGTTTGTAAGTTCCTTGAGAAGTCTCGTCCCGGCCCAACATATACGTATTTAACCTGTCAGATCCGCGATTAAATTTCAAAGTACAAGTTTGAGATGGTGTCAACTGGTTCTCCCCCTTAAGGACTATAGGGGTAAAAAAAATTGTTTGTTCTCCAACACAGAAAGGGTCTGTCGGTCAGAAAAACTTTTTTTAAATAAATCATAGCCAAATGTAAGCTTAAAAGTCTAAATAAGCATTATTGTAGCAATATAAGAGTTTTACCCTTTAATTTAATTTTAAAATAATTTTTGAAGTTTCAGGAAACTATTTTAAGTGTTTTTTTGTGTAATTGAAAATTCTGAAAGTGTAAAAAGATTTTCTAGTATTTTGAAAACCAGGGTAATTTTTTAGAAGATTTTTGCACATACACATAGCCTACCTCCACATTAACAAATACCCCAAATGAATAAGGCAACATTTTTTTATGAAACTAGCACATTTTTTGTGTCAGATTTCACCTGATTTTGACATCTGAATATTTCTTTGTAATAAGACATGGTCAGACACCATGTCTATTTCAGTTTTTTTTTATTTGAATAGGTACAGAAAAGAGATGTTCCTTTATCCAAGTTTTTTTGCCAGTCTTTGGGACAAAGCACATGTCCACTGAGGGAGTAAGGGCCACAGTTGATGTTGGAAAAAACCTTGAAGCTCAGTGTTTTTAAGGAGTAGTGTTTGCTTTAAACACATTCAATGTGACATTAGTTTTCAACAATTTACCCTGTTACCTTTAAAGAAGCTTGCCATTCCCTTTGTGGTATTTTCAATCCATTCAAGCGTAATTTTATGCTTCTTCCAAATTGAAAGTTACCCATCCAAACGTCCCTCAGCAATTATTTCTTGAAGGTGAGTGAAGATGTTCCTATAGTCAGAGACAGAATTAACCGACCAATTGTGCGTATGTCAAGGTTTGTCAATCATCACGGTGCGGACTGTGATTGGTTTGAATGTGTAGTATGGGCAGGGCATGTTCGAACAAAATATGATTTAAAATGTCAAAACATGCTCTATTTGAGTTGGGTTTTGATGCACGGACACAATAATTCACGAAAATAACTTTCTGTTTCAATAAGCTTTAAATGTTCACAGATTATTCTTCACAGCCGACATTTGTTCTGCACCGTCAAATTACGTCAGACGCGCAATTGGTTGCCTTATTCTGTCCATGAATACTGGAAGGCTTAAACCAGTCAGTACAAGCTATGACTAGGAACATCAATGCTACTCTTTCACTTCATTTAATCAATGTAATCATGCTTTGTATTAAAAATAAAACTCTTGCCAGAAATGTTTGTTTTCATTATTTTCCCACCCAATTTTTTGCCCTTTTGCCAATTGGTCACAACTGATTTTTAATTTTTGTTATTTTTGTCTTATTTAGCCTAGGTAGATCATTCAGACACTGCTTTCTAATGATGCCCAGGGATCGAGGATGAATTGGGACAGCCAGGGGTTTTCACCCTACTCTTATCAAAGCTGGCTGTGATTACATATACAGACATGATTCTCCATGTACATGGGACTGACGGCTTATGTCCCCTCCGAAGGACGGAGTATTGTAAATGCCCAAGTCCAAATGAACGACGGGAGAGCAGAATTCCAGTTTTAATCAATAGTTCTCACAAATCAAATTCAGAATTTTGTACCCAATTAAATCCCAGCAAGTGGCCCCACCGGGGCTCTTACCAGGGACCTTCTGCTCTAAAGGTGAATACCCTAATAAGTGGGCCACGCTCTCCCTGTCACAATGGAACTTAGGTCTAATTTGATTTTAAGCTAATCAGCAACATGCTAAGAAGGATAGTGAATAAAGCTAGAATGAAATTTGTTAAGCTGTCATTTCACTGGTTATTGAAATAAATATATGATGTGATTAGCCAATCATAATTGCTGTATGAAATATAGGTATTGCTCAGGGCATCAAAATGCTCATTTTACACAGCTGTTTGACCCTATGCTAATTGTCTTATTTTTTTTTTTTGAGCAATTGTTAGCAGTGGCGACACATTTGCCAACTAAATAAGTAGGGACCATGCAAGAAGCCTATTACCTCGCTCACCCTCCGCAAAAATCCGAACAATCCTTGCGGGATCTTTGCCATATATATATAGGCCTCAATGGTTACGATTTGTATTTTATATACCGTACCGTGTAGTGCCCTCTGTATTCGCCATTTTCCATAGAGAGACGTATTAAACTAGATTTTTAAGAAATCAATATTTCCGTGAATTATTTTTGTAAAAATTTACACAGGCTGAAGTCAGGGCTAATAATCACCAAATTAGTCGTGTAAAGCATGTCGATGTTGATATTTTTTTGTTTTATTCTGGTTTTTCCCTCATTATAATTGAGACTTTCAAACAGCTGTGTTCTGTGTTTTCTGGCTTTTTCAAACAAGTGCATGATATCACAGGGGGGGTCGTTTCTTTCAACAGTCTGTGATTATCAAGTGTAAACAAATGTTTTCACATGATTAAAATGTACGATAAAAAGCCTTTTGTTCAATGCACCAAAAGGAATTAACAAGTCAAGCGACGTGACGTGTAAACCATTACTCAAGTTACTTAATGGTATTCATGTGCTCCAAGCATAGTTTGGGCACTTGCTCGACTCTACGGTGAATTGTTCCTAATGTGAAAATTTACACATACACCAGTGAAAAACATAACTGTGGAATCATCACAATAAATTGTGTATTTTGGCAGACAAAATGGCATTGGTAACTTGCCATAAAGTGTTCAAAATTGCACGATATTGTGGCTTTCACCAAAAATTTTGAAATATGCATTCAATATTGTGAACTTCATACACACCGGCATGCACACACATGGACGTGTATACAACACCTTTTTTGTATGAACCTATACTTGATGACTCTCAAGAACCGTGTTCCTTGGTCCATAAAGCAAACACAGAATAAGCCCCTTGGTCAGTGCGACGATAGCGTACTTGTACGTATACGTACAAGTTGTACTACGTCCCCGAATTATAAAGAAATGCAAAAGAATTTTTAAAAATCCGCCCGGGATTCTCAGTTTGAATGATAAAGGATAAAAAAATTTCAGAACTGATGCCAAATCGCCATCATAAAACAAATTTATGTGTCAAAATTTTTGATTTTATTGTGTCGAAATTTAATTATTGAAATGTCACTGATACCGTCATATCAATTTTCTTAATAATTCATCTTTTTTTTGAAAAGATATCAAAAATCCGCACATACATTTCGTTGATAAGCCTTTACATCTCTATGTAGTGAAGATTACAACTTCAGAACTGTCAAATACCTGTCCCGGGGTGAAATGTAAAACCTAAAGTATTTTCTTTAAACATTGAATTGCATTGTGGGAAATTATGACGTGTATACGTACTTGTACGCATTCCTCTGGACTGATTGTGTTAGGTCCCCAGGAGTACATTTCATACAAGCATGCCATATGTACACACATACACATAAACACACACATATTGGTGTTGCACATGTATACACACAATGGATACATTTTTCTATAGTGTATTACTTCAAGGGCATCCAAAGAAACTGCTTATTGCTAAAAACAGACTTAACCGCATTGATAAACTTACGAGGACAAAACTTTCATTCCGAGGACCTTTGTCAAAGAATTTCTTTGCCATTAAGTTGTGGGAAGTATATGCCATACAAGTACACACACAGTTACACGCACATGCACACACACACACAACATAATATTGCTGAAATTGCACAAAGATCAAAAATCCGCACATCATTTCGTTGATAAGGCTTTACAATCTTAGTAGTGAAGATTACAACTTCAGGAACTGTCAAAATAAATGTCCCGGGCGTTGAAATGTTAAAACCTAAAGTATGCATTTTAAAACAGTTGAATTGCATTGTGGGAAATTATGACGTGTATACGTACTTGTACGCATTCGTCTGGACGATTGTGTTAGGTCCCCAGGAGTACATGTCATACAAGCATGTAGTACACACAACACATAAACACACACATTTTTTTTATGTTTTTAAAAATTGTCACAAATGGATACATTTTTCTATAGTGTATACTTCAAAGGGCATCCAAGAACTGCTTATTGTAAACAGAATAACTGCATTGATTAACTACCGAGGACAAAAAATTTCCTACGAGGACCTTTGTTCCAAAGAATTTCATTTGCATAAGATGTGGAAGTATATGCCATACAAGTACACACACATGTACACGCAATGCACACACACACACACACATAATATTGCTGAAATTGACAAAACATGTACCTATGTGAAAATTAAACATACTTTTTTGGCATATTCACTTCATGTGTGATTTGAAAGTTTAAAAACCATCTAAATGTGAAAAAAATATCAAAAATATTTAGATGTAGCTAGCACTGCAGAGAATTGCTTGATGTAGCACATCTGCTTATTCCTTCTAAGCATAAGCAGATAAGCTTTTTTCTTGCTCCCACCCTTCTAAAATAGATTTTTTTTACAAAAAAACAGGGATATGGGCAGGTGCTGCATTTTTCAAAAATCTGTCAATATTATGCTAAAAAGAGTACAGGATATTGGAAATGGCAGAGTAGTTATGGAAGCGAATGATAAAGAACACATAAGTTATTAATTCCAAATGAAAAGGAAGAAAACAGCAGTGTTAAGATATGAAATCTCTTCGACATTTTCAATACGTGTTGTAGACAAGTGTCAGTACGAAACAGTAATGACTAAAATATCTGATTTTTTTGATGAAGTTGCTTCAGTCTTAATAACTTGTAGGGTATGTTAGGACCACTATACTTGTTACAGTCTTGCAAAAATCTGATCTTGTGATGAGTTTTTTTGTCAATTTCTGATTTGGCAAATCACTGACAGTGCCTTTAATGTTGATGTCTAGTAAAGGTTTCCTTTGACATTGATGACTGAAAAAAAAGAGAAATGGTACAAATAGCGATCAATGAAAATGATCGTGTGGAAGTCGTGTAATAACCTTCTTTAGCCTGAGCCAACTTAAAATATCCTAATTCATTCTTTAATCAATAAACGGAGAGTAATGGATGGTTTTGATGACTGGAATTGTTAAAGGGCACTATCATTGATTAGCTAAATCAGGAAAATTGAAAAATCATCAAAAATCAGATTTTGTAGTTTTGTACAACTAAAAGTATCCTAACATACCCTACAAGTGCTAAGACTGAAAGCAACCTAATGAGGAAAAACGGATATTTAAGTCATTACTGTTCCTACGGACAGTCACAACAACACATAATTGAACGGAGATTCATTTTCTTTGGTGCATGCGTTTTCTTCCTTTTCTGTCAAATTTTCAGTATGCAAAAACATAATTTATGAGAATTTTACCAGACTTATCCTTCACTTGTAAGCTATCCTGTAAATTTCAATATTTGACTCTTTGGGTGAATCAATGATGTGTCTTTAAGGATTCTAATATGTAATACATCAATTACCATACTCTTTGAAAAGGGCAGATTACAGGTGCAGGCAAGATTATATTGTGAATTTAGGTTCCCCCTCTTGCCCATTCTCTTAACTTGGGGTTAGAGCATCAGCCAGTAAACCAAAAGTTGCAGGTTCAAATCCCGGATGGTCAGTGAATTAATTTATGTTTATGTGGTATAACTTTAAAATCAATGATTACTATACCCACATGTTTTTGCTCCTTTCCTTGAAACTAAATGTTCCAAATGACAGATTTATGTGCTCTGAAGTCTACACAGAATGTTATTAACCCTAACGCGGCCGAGAGGAATGAGAGGGCCAACAAAAACGTGGTAACGGTCGAAAAATGATTTTCGTTGCATATGGGCCGTCAACAAACTATTTTTGGTCGCGCAAATGGACTCTCATTGGGCTTCATTGCATCTGGGCCGTCTTACCGGAAAATGACGCGATGTTGTCGTTGGCACCCTGGGCGTTTCCGGAAAAAATGACGCGATGTTTGTCGTGCATTTGGGCCGTTTCCGGGAAAATGACGCGATGTTTCGTTGCATCTGGCCGTTATTGACTGGACATGATGCGATGCTTTTCGCTGCATTTCGGACGGTTTGCCCGCAGAAGGCCGCAATGCCTTTCATCAGGAGGGTGACACTGTACAAATGCCCATAGCAATTTCGCTTTTTCTTTTTTTGCTCCTGCTCACAGATTTAGTGGTGATAGAGCCACCATTTTCGATAAGCTAATTGGGGTTAATTATGGCATAAACGTATCATGACGTAAACCGGAGCATGTAGCATAATAGCGCAACGCACGACTATGATGTAGCTAATAGCGCCACTCATGACTGGCGAAACTTAAGCTACAAATTTCATGCAGATCAGGTGCACCATTATATTTATTTAGTATTTTATTTATTTACCGTTTTTATTGCATTTCATGCGTGTTTCCTTGTTGCAATCTGGGACGTCTTCCGGTAAATGGGCGTGTTTTTCGATGCACATGGGCGTCTTCTTCCCGGAAACTGACGCGAGTTTTTCGTTGCATTTGGGGTCTTACGGGAAAATGGCGCGATGGTGTTTTGTTGCATATGGGCGTTATTGACTTTACGCTACTTTAATTCCTGTGCCGGGAAAAAACGGCCGAGATGCAATGAAACGCAAGCTTGGGCTCTCGTTGGATCGGGCCGTTAAAAAATAAAAATAGCTTGCTTTTCTTGGCCTTTGGGCCGTCGGCCGGCAAAGATCGGCCTGGTTAGGGTTTAATTCAATCTTGTGATGTTTATAACAAGGTTGATATTTACAACATTAAGTGGAGAACCTAATTTCATAGAGACAATACAAAATCATAACCCACATGGGAATAACAGTGATGAGTTCTCGACGGGTATAATCGGCTGATGGTATATTAATGCCTAGAGACTTGTTTCAGGTTGAGGTATCTTGCCGTGATACTGGCTCAAAAATAACTTAAAGGTTGTTCTACCCAATTGCAGCACAAATTTTCTTGTACCAAAAGAACGTTCATTGCCTTACACACCTTTCCAATAAACTGTAAAATCAACAGATAACCCTTTAACACTTCAACAAGTTAATATTGATATTTACACACAAAAAAGTATAGGGACAGGGGTTCGATTTAGGCGGACCAGCGGACCAAATTCTGGCCCCAAACCCCTTATTTTGGCCATCGACTTACTCCAAAATATAAAGGTAAACATAAGAATTTCAGCTGTATTTGGCCCTCAAGTAGGGAACTTTCAAATGTGTTTGGCAATCCTCTGGCCATTCAGCTAAAATAATTGAGAACCCCTGTTATAGGAATGTTGCACCAGAGTAACCACCAAAACACGTTAAAACAAGGCATAGAGTCAATGATTATTTATAGAATAAAAAGATGAGATTTTTTGTTTGGGCATCTTAGATGGGTCATGAATGGAGGGCATCCAATATTTTGAGTGGGGATGCTGGCCGCAGATAGCACGCACTATCCATCTAGTACCCAGTAATGGATGGGTTGGAGCTGTACCTAAAAACAATCAAATTTATTGTTAACATGATAAACCACGCCCACTGAATAAAGAATAATACTTTAAAGGTGCATTCCATGGTTAAAGCCACATCGGTTTTATTCATTGTTCACTAGATATCCTTGAGAAAAGGGCTTATTACACAATTTGTCGATTATGATCTGCGGTTTTGTGGTTTAAGCAATTGCTTTGTTTCGCACAGGTCCCATAGGCCATGTTGCTGAAAATACAAAATTACACATTTTTTACAGATACCAACGAAGTTGCCACACGCTTAAGATTAAGTACACATGGATAACTATTGTTAACGGTTCAAATGACATAATCTTGATGATTTACCTCCTTACAGATTTCCCACATGATCATGTGTTTTTTTCTAAAGTATTGCAATATTCAAGCCAAATATTACAGATTGATCCACCATTCCCAGAAGCCTTTCTTCTGATCTGGGGTTGCGACGCAAAAATGAGGGGCAAAGATTCATTGGCTACAAAATGCCTTGAAAAAGAATGGAAATTGACTGCAGATACAATAAATGACAGCAGATATGTACAA
Organism: Ophioderma brevispina; assembly: GCA_023653785.1. Lineage (NCBI taxonomy): Eukaryota > Metazoa > Echinodermata > Ophiuroidea > Amphilepidida > Ophiodermatidae > Ophioderma > Ophioderma brevispina. The sequence goes on along the minus strand of JAMKCH010006485.1, from coordinate 9,319 downwards.
TTTAAATACCTTATCTTCTGATAGAGCTCGTTCATTTTTTTATTTGAAATTGTTACCACAAAAAAAACAATGTTTTCAAAAATCAGAACTGAATTTAAATGGAACAGAGACTATAAGCAGTTTCTTTGATGAGTTTATATCAAACAATCAGTTCACACCCAATTTGCTGACTAAACAAACCTTAAATAAGCATGAGAAATCCATTCAAGATATCCAGAAATTTGAGAAAAGTGTTAACTTCAAAATTTAACATTCGGCTTCCTTGCTACACACACAACACAACACATACTTTTTTGACATGTCAAACCGTGGACAAATATAAAATTAGTGTGTTCAAGTGTGTGTGTTTGTGCTGCGTGTATACAGCTATTCCATACCAGGTGGGATGTTTTAAAGCTGCACTGGCACATTTTCACAAAAATATGAAAATTTCTTAAATTTGCTCTCAAATGCATAGTTACAGGCCATGGACGACTAGAGAGACAACACATAAAAATAACATTACTCAAAAAAACAGATCGGGACTTAAATAAGAGGCTACAAGAAATATACAGGTAATTTGTAGGCAACTTTTAAGTTTTTCACAACTTTAATCAACAAATGTGTATATTAACCTGAATGTCATAGCCTCATACTCATTAAATTAAAAACCACAAAGGTCACAGATCCGGTCAAACAGTGTGCATGCAGTGGGAAACATGCATACGGCGTGCGGTTTCTTGTCTTAAATGCCAATTCCATCGTCTGCTGAACATTAATTATAAAGTTGTTCTGCTTACCCATTAAGGGACACTGATTTGGTCTTAATCAGTTTCAGGTGAGGCCTAATGTATAAGCTTTAAAACCATGCAAAAATATCAATTTTGGAAATATCAGTTGGGAGCGCACTATTTTTCAATGTGGCCAGTGTTCTTAAGCCTTGGGGGGAATGGGTCAGTAACTGGGGGAATTCCCCTCTCCCATAGTAACGTCACTGCTCTTTGTGTAAAGGGAATGATGTTGTAATAAAACCACGGAGGTGGTGTTATTTAGAAAAACCAGGTCACATTTAAATCACAAGAAAAATACACATTAGAGTTGATTCGCTTGGTAAAAAAAAAAAAAAAAAAAAAAAAAAAAAAAAACATAATTTTAAACACTTACAACAACATGCAAATGAAATAACCAGAAAAACATCCAACAGCAAAAACAAAAAAACATGCTCTTTGACCCTATAGTCACCTTTTATGGTATAGAATTCAATGATGCCCCATAAATACCGTAACTACTCGGTTATAAGCCCACCTTTGGGTTTAAGCCCACCCCCCAATTTTCAAAGAAAATGCAGGAAAACTAGCGCACACGCGCGGGTGATAAGCCCAGGAGGGTGGTAATTTGGCATTGGGGCCACATTACACGGTAGTGATTACATTGCAGCTATTTAAACTTAAACCTTTCTTCAAGCTATACGGAACACGCGGACCCCCGATCAAGGCAGTGTAGCACCAGTTTACAAGTCATTTTGAGCAGTGGCGACCGCCCCACTCCCCCCTTCCTCTGGGAGGTGGTGCCATTGTTAAAAACTCAAATGATTTGACCGGCATCAACCTCGTTTCTACTGTCACAATACAATATATGGTAACAAAATATAACTAGAATCACGCTGGATGTGTTCGATACACAATAAAGTTTATGTGTTACATAAAGTGATTTTTAATTTTTTTTTATCCATCAACTCTTAGACAGGTGCATCGTGTATGATTTAACAAGTACGGTGGGTGAGGCGCGTGACGGCCAAACTCCCCGCAAATGTCTCCCTTACTGTTGAAGCGAAGTAGTTTCTTGCATAATAGTTTTATGAGGTAACAGTAATGAGAACAAAGTTTATGATACCTTATGTTCTGACCCGTTATTTTAATAGTTCACTGTTTCAGTAGTACCACTAAAAACCTTCCTGACCGTACAGCTACACTCAGAAGCAATGATAGCTACTTTCCGTGCAGCAAAGTACATTCAAAACCAGCCCATTTTGATAACTTCATCCGCGTGATTTCTTCTCATAGCTACATGTGCATACTTTCAAATTCGGCTTTCCCCTGTTCCATTTTCGATCTTGATTTCATGAGTATAGCACACGCTCACATTAGTGATAAGATTAAAACTTTTTGGTGAAAGGTATGAAAATTTAAAAGAAAATCCAAAGCCATCAAACACCCCCAAACTTAATGGTGTTTTCCATATGAACGCCACATTATCCTCCAGGCCAATGAGGGAGGACAACCAGTGTGCGCGGGGAAAATAATGCGGGTGTCGTATCGAAAAACGGTTAACCTTTGGTGGCGGTATCACGTCGCAAAGGAACAGCAGGTTAACCTTTGGTTGGACGGTTACTAACGCCACTGGCAAAAGCCCCGCAGCACGGACTCATTTAGTTTCATTTTGTGTTATTAGTACGACAGCCGACTCTTTGTGTGTGGCATTAGCCGCGGGTTTCTGGTACTTTATGTGACGATCGACGACGGCACTGGCCTAGCCTATCATTTGATTGACATCGAGTGTGTCACGTCTGGTCATGTTGTGACGGGAAATACCACCTTGCTGGGACATCAATTCAAGTAGCTTCAAGTCTGTTTTGACAAAATCAAGCTGATAACAAACACGTGTGGACTATCAAAGTAACGCAAAAAAAGGGTGTTAATTGCTTGCTTAGAGGACACAGAATTTAAACTGAAAGATAGGAATATTTTATTTTTTTCATGTTTATCTGTTAAAAAATAAAGTCAGAACTGCGCCTTTCCCGGGTGACTTATATGCTCTTAAAACATTACTTATTGGATTTTTTTGATCCGATATTTTCTCCCAAGGTTCTAGCCACTCCAGGTGTGGTATAAGACACCAACCAATATTTGAGTATTAAATCTCCATGTAGGGGGGTGGGGCTTATACCCGAGTGGTTACGGTTAAGTGAATTTAACAATTTTGTAATTAAAAATTATAGGCTGGTATCTGAAAGGGAGATAACTTTAGTCCGGGGGTTTAAAACAGGGTAGTCCTACAAAGGGTGGGACCTTTTTTTGCCTTCCAACATATCTAAAAAATGGGCTCTAACAGGTGAGAAAATTCCTCCTGGGTGGGCCAGAGTGGCCCATCCATGAGGGAATTTCTCACACATTACATTACAACTTTCACAGTATTTTGAAGGAAAAAGTCCACTCATGTAGGACTAAACCCTGTTTTAAACCCGGACTAAAGTTAGGTCTCCCTTTCAGAATAACCATCCATACTGTATTTACAAAAGGCCAATAATAATATTCATATTTTGGTTGAAAATGAACTTGTGTGTCTTTAAAGACAGCTCCTCTCCAAACAGTTTCATACAATTGATCTAAGAAATGTCCATTTTAACACAAATAATCAAAACAAACAGACAGACAAACAAAAACAAGCACGTACACACACACAACGGGTGGCTCGCATCCCACATTTTGCCTTTATTTTCCAGGAACATCAAAGAAACTACCTAGTGTTATGTGGATAAGCAACAGACTAATCGTCAAAGCTTTGTGTTTGGTACCTCATTTGTTAAATCCAAAATCCCATATACCACACATATGACACACCAGACAAACACACACAAAAAAAACGAAACATTTAAATTTAAAAAAAACCCACACACACAAACACACCACACTTGTTTCGACATTATTTTTGCAAAAATCCATCCAAGACTTCCCTCACATATAGTGAGAAAATCACTTTGCTGAACAAATGATGTAACCACAGACTTGTAGTTTGTATTTTAAAACACATTGACACCCCAATAAAAACAAAACACATATCCATGCAATCACAACTCAACACAACAACATACAATAAACAGAGCAACCTAACGGTACCGTTGCAACGGAAGCTAACAACCACAGCTCAGTGTAAATTAGCAAAAATACATCCGCACTCAACTTAATATCCCAGTAGCATAACCCACACATACAGGGCAGTACAGCTTTCCCCCAAAATGCCTAGCATGAATAAGAATAAAAAACCACAGAATGTGAGAAATGATCAAGACCTACCTCCAACTCTCATCTTGGCCTCACCTTGTAGCGGCTTTCTCTTTGGCTTCGCTGATGAAAAGAAACAAACCATAGAACAGAGGAGATTACGACGATGTTATGAATTCCTTAATTCCCAGAGAGTGTGGTGATTGCGGTATGTGTAAGCGTAGCAGTATCCGTTCAGCAGCACACAATCCATGAAACGAGTGCTGTGCTTAGAGCCGTTGGTGTTTTTAATACCCACACCCAGTTCCACTCACTGCATCACTCGCAAGCGCTATGCGGTAGTCGGCACCTGTGCGATGAGTGGATTGTCGGACTGGTGTTTTCGCTTGCTAACTTGCTTGAATTTCTCTCCAGTCGCTTGGGCTCTGTTTGTGATGCTCAAGGGCTTATGGTCATGCATCATCTCAAGCGGCACACAAAATCCTTTTTTATGGAAAACAAAAGAGTGGATAGACATTCTTGAATCGAGTTATCTCTACATTGCAAAATGGGCTGGGGTTATGGGATTCACAAGTAGTAATTGATCACCGCCTCAAAAAGTTTGCAATTTTCAGATGGCGACGTGGGTTTTTTTATATAACATGTAAATATGTCAAAATTCTATGCCATCAATAAGGATAGACTTCTCCATAGACTACGTCACACAAAAATGTGTTGTCTTGGTGCACTCCCTAGTCTCTCTATGGAATGATAGCCACTCTGTTTGAAAGAACACTTCTGACTTCTGTCTTTACAGGCAAAGCTGTTTCAGGATTTTTTCCACCTTAGTTTTGATTATGTCTGGCTTGACTCTCTGATTAAAGGGGGATGGCCTGATGTCATTATATAAAATTTTTTCGTTTTTTTTGATTAAAATGATCTTGAACCTCATACCCTATCTACCCACATGAGCTATGAGTTCATGACGATATTTCAATCTTTTTAATAAAACGCTAAAAAAAAATTTAAGCACATACTATGTAAGGCTATTATTGGGAAATGGTTTTGCTCATAAAATCCAAACAACTTTCTTCGGACAAAATTTTTCACCAATTCCATGAAATGGGGGTGGGAGGGGGGTGCTGAGGATAAGGCTAGTTGGAATCAGACAATGGCATTTTTTATTATTGTTTCATTGAACTCGGCTCTTGGAATTTAAGTTTTTGGTAATTGTGTCCTTTTTCCCATCTTCACCTTGAATTTCATTAGCGCATGCCCAGGAGGATTCACGTAGATGCGCCAACCCAAATGGAATTTCTAAAGCACTTTTGAGGAATCCTTACATGAGGGTGCAGGAACTCTTGGCACACCACTGTTACTTAGAAAAAAATATTTTGGTAACACAACTTTTTTTATCTTTTCTTCTTTCTTTCTTGAATTGTCTATTATGTTCATATTCCGCATTTCAAATACAAGAATTAAAGTCCATTTCCTCTTACTGTAAAGGTTAAAAAGGTCAAAATTCCAAGTGTTGTCATTTTGGCAAACCACTGATAAGTAGTACTGTCAATGTCAACATCTGATTACTTAAAGAGACACTGGCACATTTGAAAAATAGGGTGTTTTTCAAAATTGATATTTTTGCATGGTTGTAAAGCTTTTAAATATATTAGCCCTCAACTGAAATGTTGATATCAAATCTGTGTGCTTATGGGTAAACGGAACAATTTTTATGATTAATGTCGCCAGCAACATTTATTCAGCAGACGATGGAAATGGTATTTATAATACAAGAAAACACACACCGGAGCCTGATTCACATGGCATGAACCCTGTTTGACCGGTCTATGACCTTTGTGGTCTTAATATAAATGAGTATGTATCTATGATATTCATGTAATAGACATATTTTGTTGATTAAAGTTATGGCAAACTTAAAGTTGGCCTGCAAATTACCTGGATGTCTTTAGCCTCTTATTAATGTCCCTATCTGTTTTTGGTTTATGTTATTGTTATATGTAAAATATATCTCTATTCTTCCAATGGCTTAGACTATCATTTGCGATCAAATTGAAGAAATTTCCTATTTTGTGAAAATGTGCCAGTGCCTCTTTAACCAACTACAGAAGCACATATTCTATAGACTTTATCATATGAAAGTGATATTTTTCCACTTTTTTTAATTTGATGATATGTGGATTTTATTTTATATCATAAAGAATGGGTAATTGAGCATCTTGCCTGAAAAATTATTCATTTTGGTTGAGTGGTTCTCAAGATATGGTCCACTGAACAATAAGTCAGCAAAACAGAATTGTCCACAGAGCATCATTTATCTTTGGCATGGAAATCCCCAATGCCCAAATTGAGCAGATCGTGTCCTACCCCCCCCCCAGATTTTACTTTGTTCAAAACCAAATAAGCCTGGTATCTTAACTTTGCAAGCTGATAAAGAATAGCACAGGCACAAATGCAGCCCTAAAGGAGTAATATATGTGCAGCACAAAGGCTTACATTAATTACATGGCATGAGCTTCCAGAAAGAACACTTTTTACTTACAAATAAAAAAATCAAACAATTCTTGCAAATTTAGTGTCGATCAAAGTATAGCCAGGATGTATGAAATTATGTATGTATGAATGTAACTAAATAGTCTGGGGTTTTTCATTTAATATTCATCATGACAATATTAAACTGTGGGAGAGGTATGAGTGATGGACACGTCATGTGGTTTAGTCACCTAACACTTGGTTACGCCACCGAAATCAGAGTTTGGAGTCAATAGCGGACGTGTCACAGCAATCTCATCATTTTCCCACAGTTAATGTGGATAGAAATGCCAAAAGGTTCAAAAGCCCTTTTCATTCTGTTGAAAACAGCAGACGCGTCGCCGTGGAATTCAGCTGGGCCGCAAATAGCCCCAGACCCCTCGCTGGCTACTCGGTATTTGCTGTTGCCTTACAAAGTGTGTGCACAGACACTATTAATGTTCAGCTAGGTGTAAACTACATGAGTTTTCCGACAATCTCACAGAGTGACGGGGGAACTAAAAACGTCTGGATTTTTTTGGATACAATTTTGAAATGCTGCTCGGGACATTTCCTTTGAAGAAACTACCATGCCTGCAGGATAGTTAACACTTCTTTTTATCCCTTAGAAGCACACTTCACCCACCATATCTCACACTTATTCATCCCCACATCATACCCAACCAAACTTCAGTGCTATCTGTGCATGCCAGAGCACAAGCTCTTTAAGTCGTCGCTCCACTGAAGCAGAAAACTTCTAAGGACATGTAACCTCCTTCAAAGGAACAAAAAGAAGGACATATCCGAGCACATACTTGGAGTAGGAATCGTGCATGCATAGATTGGTTAAGTGACCACAGAATTACGGTTGCTTGGGTAATACTGTAAAGGTAGCCAAGAAAAAGCCAGGAGGCCTCGTCATAGAAGGTTATTTGGAATTATTAGATTTAAAGCATATTTTTGTTATCATAATAGACTTGAAATGAAAGCGCCTGCAGTGATATTTATATTGGACAGGTGAAAAGATGCATTTTAAAATACCCGGTCATTTATTGATTGCAGTGACATTTTTATTGATGACTTCAAAGTCGCTTCGCTCACATTTAATTATGTTGCGTGCCTAACTGATGCTTTTGTATTGATCCTATATATCAACAGGTTTTCATTAATTAAGAGTTATTTGTAGCTTCTGTGAGCCTTTTTTGTGTGAGTCACCTATATATGTCATCTAAATATGGCTGGAATTAAAGGCCGATTCAGAGAAAAAAAAAAAAAAAAAAAATTGCTTGGGTAATACTGTAAAGGTAGCCAAGAAAAAGCCAGGAGGCCTTGTCATAAAAGGTTATTTGGACTTATTAGATTTAACCCCCTGAGGTCTACCGGCCGATTTGATTGGTTATATATTGACTAGATACACAAAATAACCCAATCAGAAACATGGTAAGAAAACCTAAAATGTTTGTACAGGAATATGGCAGGTCTATTTTGATTGGTTACTCAATGGTTATATCCAGATATATCATGTAATGAGCCAATCAGAGATACTGTAAGAAAGGTGGTAGACCTCAGGGGGTTAAAGCATATTTTTGTTATCATAATAGACTTGAAATGAAAGCGCCTGCAGTGATATTTATATTGGACAGGTGAAAAGATGCATTTTAAAATACCCGGCCATTTATTGATTGCAGTGACATTTTTATTGATGACTTCAAAGTCGCTTCGCTCACATTTAATTCTGTTGCATGCCTAACTGATGCTTTTGTATTGATCTTATATATCAACAGGTTTTCATTAATTAAGAGTTATTTGTAGCTGATGTGGGCCTTTTTGTGTGAGTCACCTATATATGTCGTCCAAATATGCATGGCTGGAATCAAAGGCAGACTGAGAGATTTCAAAATCTTTTCTTTTTTTTTTTTGGTGAGTGTATTATTAAAAATAACCAACTGTAATTGAAGAGAGTAACCTAACCTATTAAATTCCAAAGTTTGAGATGAATCAGATTTTTCAATCTGATAGTAAACTTTTAAGCAGAGTATAACAGTACCATACCATAGGATAATAAAATTCAGGATTATGATTTTCTACATTAAGGGGGCATTTTGTGATCCACAACCTCGTCCCCCCGACTTACCTCAAAAAGATTGAGATTTTTATATCATCTGAACCGTTTGCCTTAGTAATCCATGTGTACCTAATCTTATGTGCAAATTCGGTCGTATCTGTAAGAAATTCGCAATTACAGCACAGTGGCCTATGGGACTGTGGGAAACAAGCAATTGCTCATAACACAAAACTGCAAGATCAGAATCAACTCAAAACTTTGTGAATATGCTTTTCTCAAGGATATCTAGTAACCCACAAATAAAACAGGTGCTTGAATCACGAAATGCACCTTTAAGTACACAGACACTTGATTTTTGTACCAACAGATATATAGTCCCCCTCTTTCCACTGATATCAAAATGAGTACCAACATGCCTAGTATTATGACAGAATAACATCATTGAGTTTTCCATGTCAGCGAAACTTGATTTCTATAGTACATAGTCTAGAATACGGGAACATTCAATTTCCGATTTTCATGCACTTGTTGGCCCTATGTACATGATGGGAAATGACTAGTTTTATACAAAGAGCTCTTTGGGGTCATAATAATCAATTGTGGATTCTTAAACACTTGAGATTGTTTACGCAATTTCATTGGTTCTCAGCCATGAGATATGAGACTATATCATACGGTACAGCACTGTGTCAATGCGATACGCAGACGCACTGCTCGGGCCAATCAAAGGCACATAATAACAGCGGACTGATCGATTTAAAAAGTT
>JAMKCH010006484.1:0-33179 GCA_023653785.1 Ophioderma brevispina | reverse complement strand
CAAAGTTAAGTGATCCCTTTTCCCCCCATTGAAAAGCATGTTAGATTATGAAGTTGATTCATGAGTACACCAGGTCTAATTGTTTGGAAAATTATATCAAATGTAGGTTATTTTCCATTGTTTCGTGTACTTTAGGCCTAGCTAGGGTGAACACATCCACGACAATCGTCTTATATAATCTTAAAGGCACTGCCAATGATGTTGAAAGAAAGTTCTCTTGTATAATTATTACACCTAGAGTATATCGACTCTAATTGGCTTTAAAGAAAAGCCACATTTTATTGTGATTTGTTAATTTCCTAAAAAAGGTTCAAATGCCTAAATTACTCTCTACATGAATAACTGCTATTGTGCATGAAGTTATTTGAACACAATAGATATCGTCCTGTTATCTAATGAAGACGGAAACTAATAGGCATATACCCTATTGTGTCCTTGCTTTTGAAGATATACAAATATAAGCGAGATGGTCCCTTACAAGCGTCTGATGAAGATTGGGAATCAAGCAATGCGACAATGATGTATGATATAGCTGTTAGAGTAAGGGTAGCTAGCAGCTTGTAACATCAAATGTTATGCAGACACATTATAAACCTATACCTTTTTTTGGCTAAAAGTAAACAAGAAAATAATTTTATGTCTAGGTTTATCATGACCATCTTGACCCTCTAACAGTAATATTTTTCATGCCTCAAAATAAAATTCTTACATGTGCAAATTTAATGCAAAAATATCTGGACCCGAGAACTTGTATTGACCAAAAAAAAAGAAAAAACATGATGATAATACTTACCATATTTTAAACGAACATATCTATAATTCCGGGATTTGACCTACATGGGACATCTTGTTATATCGGCATGTATATTATTGAAAAAACTTTACAATACCGTCCATGTCCAAGCCAATTAGTATTATTGCATCATTGCCAGTAATTAGATTTAAACGTACTTTTACCTGTAAGTTTGGTTATAGCTGCATGTACATTTAAAACACGAATTGAGTTTTAAATTCTATTTCTTTTATAATAAAGGCCCTCACCCGATTTCGATTTAATAACAAAATAGTGATGGATTACATCTAAATTGGTCACAGCAATGAAATAAACATAGCTTCCACTCGCAGAGATATAACTATCTGAAATAGTCACTATAATTGAACATTTCATATACACAACGAATAATTAATAACGTGATTAAAAAGAAGGGAAGCACAGGAGCTACATGAAGCAAATAAAAAATATTGAAGAGTTTAACACACACATATACACACAGCACGCGAACAAAAAAATAAAATGAACGAATCAGACCAAGTTGACTCAACAATCAAGCGATCCTGTCCGAGTGGTTTAATACTTGTTAAAAGTTCTATAGATACCCACACTGAAACCTTCATACCTTATGATAATAGGCCCATGTTAACATTGGCAAACGTGTCTCAGACTTTCACCCAGGACAGAGCCCAATGTAATCGCAATCAATTAATGGAATGACCTTAAATCGGCTTATTTTTGTAAACGTAAGATTTCGTAGGTTTACTGGTAGAAATTCACTTACTACCATCTTAAGTACACTGTTCCGGAACGCGACTACCATGGTCGTAACCAAAATCTTAAGTCATGCGTAAGGAATGAAATTTACGATCATAGTTTCGGACGGACCCCTGGTCTCTTGGCTGTCAGAAATTAAAAGGGGCGAGAGTGCTGGGTGGCCCAACCTGCCTTTCAAGGGTTGTTTGCCCGGTTTGAGGTTGGTAATTTATTTATTTTGAATTAGGAAGTCATATCTAGAGCTGGCTCTTTCCGTCAGAAAATGCAAAGTAGTTATCATCTACGCTCAGTAAGCAGTAAATCCGCGAGATAATAAAGACCCGTGGATTATCCTAAAACAACGACAAATAGTTTAGTAATTTATTTTTTAAAAAACAGACAGGATTAGTACCCCAGGTGATTTTTTGTTCCACTTTTCAAGGTGAACTTGTTTCAACGATCTAAGGGAGCGGTCATTATTTATGCCAGGGGGGAATGGCGTGTGAGTTCAACTTTTTTTCGGCAAAACTTTTCGCGTCCCCCCCCCCCCCCCCGCTTCCGTCCAAAAATTTCACTTCCCACCCTTGATCATGCTGATTGCCATTTAAAGTTCATTTCCCCCTTTCGCATTGATAAAAATTTCACGTTCCTCCCTCTCTCTACAAAAATTTTTTCGGGTTCCCCCCTCAATCCTCCATTCTGTCCCCCCTGGCTTAAATAATGACCCCTCCCTAAGGCAAACTTGGAATGGGCTAATTTTGACAGCGGGTTACATAATAGCCTTTGTTTCAAAACTAGTGAACCGGATCAGACCAAAATTGGACAGATTTACTGAAACAATGGTTCGCGTCATTCAAAATTGAATAATTCTCAGTATTTTGAAATTATCAGCACCGCTGCAAGGATTGCATTATTTGGGCCACTCTGTACAATGCTGACTTGGTTATTTTGGCACTGGTCATGTTTTAAAATAAATATTCCTATATACCAATGTAATAAATGGTGGTTCAATTGTATAGGGTGGATGTATTTCATGACTTTTTTGTAGTTTAAATCCCATCTTCAGCACATCTCGTCACAATAACTGCTTCATGTTGTACCTGTAAGCACATGTTTTAGAAGTGTGAATATGTTCATCACGGAGGAAAAAATCTGCTTTCTATTACAACATCAAAAGTGTAACACTCTAACATGTTTCCTGTTTTATGTATTGGTGTAGGAGCCTATTTTAATTCCAGAAATCAGAATGATGCCTTATTTTTTATCACCTATTTTGAATTTACAAGGAATGCTGGTTTTAGATAGACCCTATTCTTTACTCTCTGGCTTAATGTTTTTTGTTATTAATAAATTGTTTTAGTTCAACTTCATAGCATTAAGACACTTGAGCATCACAGCGGTTTTTGCTCCTACAGAGTAATTTTAAGTTCTGATTACCCTTATATTCAAAAGTGCAAAAGAATATGGGTATCTCTGTTTTTGAAAATATCTTACTTCCATGACCAGGAAAAGGTTTACTCTGAAATGTTATACAAACTTTTATAGGTTGTATATTACCTTCAAATAACGCACGGAATTTTGACCCCCTGTATATTTAACATAAAGTATTGTGGACTCTCCTTGTTTGTTTGAAGGGTCTAAGGAAGGCTTTCTGAATTCATATTTATTTTGAGCGAAGACAAGTAAAAAAATAAACCATTTGATCGTCCCCGCCCGCTCCGATTTTGGGACGCGTCAAACCGATTTTTTTTGTTATTAATTTTTCAAAACCAACAACACCAAAAAGAAGGCTAAAAAGGGGAACAACAAGTCATCAAAACTATCGGATCACGTTGGAAACTCCCACACCTATTTTAAAAGTGTATCCTTCATTTTGATTGAGCAATTTATTCACCTTTCTTGCAATATACAATACACCTACTATTGCTACAATACAATCACTAGAACCTAATTGGGGACTACCGTGTTGTCATTTATCCCATGACGTTTGGCAGGGGTGTTTTGCAGCTAGACTCGTGAATAATCGTTCGTGATTGAAGTATGGCCAAATCCAAAAATACCGTTTTTGCGAGGGACGGAATTTGAGTGACATTTCATTGTCCCAACTTTCTGTTGTAGAATTGGACACTTTGATGGGTTTGAGGAATTAACTGCCAATGGCACTTTACTTGCAGGGGAAAATGGCATGGCCACAATGAACATGTTGTCTATGGCGATGCAATATGTTAGCGCGAAGGGGACGGAATTGACAATTCCGTCCCTCGCGTTTTACATTGAGTGGCCATAGCAACTTGATTAGTTTAAGCCATATTTTTTCCTTTTTTATTGAAGTATATTGGTTGCTTAATCATGCTCTATACTTGAAGTTAAAAATTCCACCCAGCGATGTAGATATATGAACTGAAAATTTTTTGCGAGGGACGGAAAAATTTCCGTCCCTCGCACCATCAAATGTGTTTTGCCATGGCAACTTGCTTGATCGTGGCCATCTATTTTTTGTGTTTTTGTGTGGCGAACTTGGCTTGGTTATTCAGTAATATACTTCACAGGTGTCTTCATTCCTGAACTGGAAAAAAGGCCAATTGAAGAAAAGCATTCCGTCCCTCGCAAGGTTGACAAATTTGGATTTGGCCAGTATACTTGCTGTGGGTGGCGTTGTATTGAGGCACAACAGAAATCAGGAAATGCGTTCAGAATTTTGTTTAGCCAATGCTAAACCACATTTGATTTGAAAACAATCTGAACACATTTATGGAAAGTCCGACTTAGCCTGTTTCCAGCCGACAATTCATGCCGACCATTTTCTATGATACAAGCATAGAACTTTTCCAAGTCTGTTTGTATAATGGATGTATCAAAAGCAGAAACATGGCATCCTATTATATTGTATATATTCTGCAGTGTTAAGTTGATTGGAACTTTTTGGGGTTTGAAAAATACGTTTCTTCTGCTTTTTTTTGCATTAAAGTCATAAAACAAAATCCATTGTGTATGACACACATAGAAAATGCAAAGTTTACTGTAACAATAAAGTTTGGCAGCTAACTTGACATTTTAACTTAGTAGAAAACTGTATTGAAATATCTAGAATGTGACATGTTTTTTCACCAATATAGATTGGTAATATGATAGTGCTTTTTAATGTGTTTTGAATGAATCGTGACACTTTGCACTTCGAACATCGTATGGAAATGAGCTTGACAGCATGGGAAATATACAATGTTATTATTACTTTGCATATGGCACTCTTACAGAACAAAGGGCCAACTATATAACAAAAACACTTTACCAAATTACGTTTCATCAAATTCATGGAGTACTTGGGGACTGAAGCACTGATCAGATGGGATCAGTTAATTCTGAACATTGGGTATATAGGGTCCAGTTGACTTCCAAGTTAAAAACCAAAGCCGGAACCCTGCGCCCTATATTTCCATTTGGTTTTTATAATTTACTTGTTGTGTATTTCTGCTATGGCCAGGATATTGTTTGATATTGCTAGTAACAGTATTTGCGATGTATTTGGGAATAAACTTAAACCACACATTGTGTATGAATTGCTTTTATTTGCATGCAATGCCAATTCGATATTTTTCAAAAATATTAAACATCCTAAATTACTATTCACTGTCATTGAAGCTGGCTGGCTGGAAGATGTTGTGATTATTGGCATTGCATGACAAAGGCAGTATTATAAAACCGTTTGTGGAGTTATAAACTTCACGTGCCATAAACTATCTTCAAATATATCATTGAGGCCATCTTAGCCATGGCGGCCATTCTTGGGCAAAAATAATATAAGAACAACATCAGGGCCTCCCTCACCAACTTTTTTCAAAGTCCGGAAAACATTAACTGGTTTATTTTTTTACTGGCCCCTACTCTCTTAAAAACACAATACACAGTTCACCATGAACAAGAGAAAATGTTAACTTTTTTCTTGTTCCACCCTGTTGGTAGAATATCTTACCACCCTATGATAAATAATGATGCACATGCTTTGGCATCATTGTTATGCAAGCTTTCAAAAATGTGTAAGTGTAAGTTATAAACGGTCTAGAGTGTATTTGATTAAAGTTGTAAGTATGTGGAATTTTAAAAAACGACACACTTGTAGTTATTTTATACCATGTATATTAGGCCAATTTTTGAAAAATGCGACCAAATGATTGAAAAATATTGACATAACTTGCAATTTTTTTTCGCCAAAAACTAGCGCCCTAACATGCGACAAATGACGACTGAAAAAATGGGCTACGTTGTTGGGCATTTGCCGCGCCCAAGTGAAATGGCAACACTGGATACAGAGGTACTCCACTCCTGGTGGCCTGGGTCCCTGTCAGTGCAGTTACCTAGCAGGCAACTGCATACAGAATACACTTGCTTGAGACTGTAAGAAATCATAGCTATTATGCAACATGAAATGTATCTATTTCAAGTTGCTCTGATACATATCGTACACATTCTGGATAGTTTTGAAGAGTGCCCGGTGCAAGTGCAACATTCAAAATTTCTTTAGGGGGGGGGGGGGGGGACATTTCCGTAGAGACCACTGCAGAATAGGCTGTCTTACTCATACGGGGTTCGCGTTATTTGTTCGCATAACCAACCCAATGAAATAACCTTCGTAGTAACCGCAATGTTATGGTCGTCGAGGTTATCAGATAGTTGTGAGCATGGAAGAAAGAAAGAGAGAAAGAGATGAAGAAGGAACCACAAACGACCACTTTGACTATTGAACGATCTATCTGCCGCCCTGTAAGTGGAAGGAAGCAAATTGTTATTCATATTCTCTCAAGTGGCCCCTTTCGAGGAGGATAATCCTTTCAGAATTCTCTGGCTCGAGCAAATTCTAAGTTAGTGGTTGTTTCTTTATTGCAAAACAGATTCCGGTCTCGGAAATCAGCGGAATAATCAAACATATATTCCACATCCATGGGAAAACCGATCAACACGCCCGGGGGTCTTGGATTTGCTCGGGAAGGGAACCCATGATCGTTCCAAAAAAAAAAAACAGGGACTAGCGGCAAGCGGGACTACCCGCAAGTTCAAGTTCACGTTCAAGTTCAGTTTATTTAGCAAATGGACAAGAAAAAAAAAATTAAGTTTGAAACCATATATATAATATAACATCGGCTAGGACTACGACAGGGACAAACCCTGTAGGGCTTATTTCGTCGGTTAGCCCTGTTAACAAAGAATAAAATAGTACAAGAAAAAGTTGATCAATCAATATATAATAAGTTACTAAGGCATCGAGGAAGGGCAAAAATTTGCCTACATCCCCCGCACCCCACCGCAACACGAACTATCATTAGGTGGAAGTCCCATATAGAAGTCCCAGCGATGCAAACGAGGCACTACAAATTGATTCCGTCATGCGCTATATGACGTGGTGCAGTTTTTAGTAGCGCCTGACGGAATGAATGCGAACAAACCACTCGCATCAATGCGACCTCCACACGAAACGTACAACCATAATTTATCAATAGGAAAGTGCACAGCGATTATGGGGCGGTAGCGAAGAGGTATAATGCAAACACATGCCCGAGCAAGATAAAGTGTACACGAAAAAATTAGATTGGGGCGATGAATTTAAAAAATCGATAATAAAGATGAAACATAGCGAGATATAAGTAGTATTGATTAACCAAAAAACATTAAAAGGACAACAGCAAACAGAAAAAAAGGGAAGAAAGAAACGAAAATAATGGGGATAGAATTGCATACTCAAATAACAATTGGGACCTTAAACCATGGGACAGCACTGGGATATGAGAGTAAAGAAAAAAGAAGAATTTGGTGATGGTATAAAATAGTGAAGAGGAAGGAGAAGTTGATGGAAGTTTGTGACAGTGAGGATTTGAAAAAGGAAGGACAGATTTATTTCTTATAAAGGTCAATGGGGTATTGTTAGTGTGATTTGAAACGTTTTTTGTTATCAATTGATATGATTGAATTTGGAAAGTTCATTCCAAGTTTTTGCACCATGGTACGAATATTGTGTGTTTCTTGGTAGGTTTTTGTAGAGGACGGGGATTAACCAGTCTGTCTGGTATCATAATTATGAATTTGTCTAATTGTCATGAAGTAATTTGTAAAATAAAGGTCAAGTTATTTTGATTAAAGTCATGCATAAAGAGTGCTGTTGAAGTTTGTTAATGTCGGTTATTTTTAGAGTAAGTATTGAGTGAATAAAATAAAGGGAGAGTGATGTGAGACATATAGGGCGAGTTTGTGTGGTCCGAATGCGCCCATTTTCTTGTGTGTGGTATTGAGTTGAATGAGTCTAGACTGATAGTTAGATGCCCAAAATAAGGTTACAATAAGTAAAATGAGGAAGCAAATAGTGTCGCTATAGGGTCTTACGAGTTACGGGGGGGGGAGGTGGTGAGAGGGTGGTGTTTTGCTTGTAGATGGTGAAATAGCATGAGAAGCCTTAGTGATTTACCTTTGTTGATGGGTTCGTTCCATGTAATTTTCATCAATAATAACACCAAGGAATTTGGTACAACGAACTTGTGAAATTGGATCTGATTGTCGATGTGATAACAATATTTTTTCTAGGTTTGATATTGTGTAGTTGAAAAAAAAGCATATAGTTTTGTTTAGCAATATGAGGGAACAATTTTGCACGAAACCAATCAGTGGATTTTAGTAAGCTCAGTAATTTGTGGTTAGCGAAAAAGGGTGAGTCAAGTTGGGATCTGAGAGAAAGATATTTGTATTCATCGGCAAAAAGAATAAGTTTGAGTGAGTTAGAAACGGAGGCAATGTCATTCATATAAATGATGAGAGCAAGCGGGCCCCCATATGAGCCGTGTGGGACTCCGACGGGATATTTCGTCTTTGGCGATTTCTGAGAGTGGGTCCGTACACGATTGCGGTACGGTTTGTGAGGTAGTTTCTAACCACACTCCAAGGCTATAGACCACGTTACACCGTAGTTGTTGAAGCTGGTAGCGGAGGAATATCATGGTCAATGGTATCGAACGCCTTGGAGAGATCCAGAAAAATTTCCATGGTATGTTTCTTACTTTTTTGAGCGTGGTGAGGTTAGTTGTCATTCAAGAAGAGACACATGTATGTAGAGCGTTGGGCCTTAAAGCCATTAATGTGAATCTGAAAGGATCTTGTGGGATTAGAAATGGAAAATAGGCGATTGTGCAGTCGGTTTCAAGAATCTTTGGAAGCATGGGAGGCGTATGATAGGGCCTAAGTTTGTAATGTCATGAGGATCTTTACTTATAAATTGGAATAACTTTAGCAGATAAGATAATTGGGAACGAAGCCTGTGCTAAGAGATTGATTGAATATGTACAGAAGTGGAGTTACAATATGGATCAAAATGTTTTATTAGCAATACCGGATAGATATTATCAATCCCGGCACTTTTGCCTGGTTTTACAGGTTACGGAGGTTGTGTATTTGTAATTCATCAACAGAACTGGATGAGAAAAATGGAGGTTTTGTATGCTATTTATTTAGGTAGGTGATGGAATGGTTTTTTAGGTGGAGGGATCTTGTAGCCAATTTTACCAAGATTGTAAAGTAATCATGGACGGTGCGGGTGGGTGGTGATATTCAAATAAGGATCAGGTTATGTGTTTTTATGTAAGTAAAAATGTGTATGTTAGGGAGATGGTACCCTTTGGTTTTCTACCTATGAGTGTATAAGAATTTCCAAGGTTTTGATTCAAGTTATGTTTGAGTTTATTTAACTGTTTTCAATAGATGCGTTCTTCTTTGCTAGACGTGTTAGTGTGTGTGAGCTTATTTTGTATTGTTTGTATTTGTGGTGTGGATGACCAGCAGTTTTTTTCTTGAGATAAGCCTTATAAAGATTATGTTACGCTTGATCGGATTCTAGCAATACCACTTCGTCAGCCAGGGTTGGTTACAGCTGTTTGGTTCTAACAAGTTTCTTATGAATGGAAAAGGAAATGACTAATCATAATATTTCGAGTAGTAAGTTAGCAAAATAGTTTTATATGATTTATTTGGGTCTGTTTGATGATAATGTGTTTTTTCCCATGTTTCCGAGCAAAGATGGCGATCTAAAGTTCCGTAATTGTGTCTCTTAGTCACGTTGTAGATTGAGTTTGTATATGGGATATTTATATTTGATAGGTGTAATATAGAATATAGGACAGGGTCTGTAATATCAGTGACAAAAATACCTGGTATGTTGAATTAGTAGTCGTTGAATTGGGATAACACTTGTCAATTATTGTGGTGGTTTTATGAGTTATTCTGGTAGGTCGAATTTAATTTGAACAATGTATGGTTTAAGAGTGAGTGTTGATAAAAATCATTAACAGGTGGAACTAGTTGAATAAGTAATTGAAATTGATATTAAACCACCCACAAGAAGACTCTTTGTGAGTCTTATGAGTTCGGTTGGAAAAGTTCTGTTGATAGTTGTATGAATTGGTGGATGGGAATTCGAGAAGCCTGGAAATTACACAAACAACAATGTTTTTAGGTTTGTCATTTGAATTAATTGTTAATTCTATAAATAGTGTATCAGACTCAGGACCCAGGGTGGTTAAGATCAAGTACTGATGAGAAAAACTGATTCTTAATATACATGCATACACCCCTACCCCTACCAGTAAGTGGGCATTGGATATAACTATATAGCCATCAAAGTGAGGTGGGGATTTGGTGTTTGAAGCATGATCTGAGAAGAAGGCGAGAAGAGCGAAACGTGTGATTTCGCTGGTTTAATAATCGGAAAGTTCCTCATATGTGTAGTAATGCTACGGCCATTGTTTAAGTGCAAGATCGCGGAAAATGAATCACTGAATGAGTTTATGTTATTGAAGCTACCTCTGTATAAAATTAATTCATGGTTTTAGTGACTTTGAGTGAATTTGAATAGATGGATGGTCACAGTTCAGGAAGATATGGATCCGATAGGAGTGGATTAATACATAAGGAATTCAAGTTGAGTGGTAATGTTAATTCGGTATCAGTAAGAATCAATAAGTGTAGCATAGTAGTCATCATCACGGAGAACGTGGTTAAAGGGTAATTCAGATGTTGTAGGAGTAAGGCATGAAAAGTGAAAAGAAGTGTATTTATAGAGGAATATGTAATAGAAGAGAGAAGAAGAGAGAAATAAAACCCAGTACTATTGGAAGTACGATTGTGAGCGAAAGAGTTGAGTATCAGAAAAATAGTAGGTAGGAAGGAGGACAAAAATACCAATACCGAACAAATTACAGGAAAAAAAACAGGAATAACAGGAAAATGTCGCACTAAAAATTTAGCATGAAACTATAATACTTTTTTTTTGCCAAAACCTAAGGTGGGGAAATTATTAACAACAAACCGTATAGCAAAGGTAACTTGGAGATATTTAATAAACTTTGCCAAAATACTGGTACAAGAATTACCATTGCATGCCGGTAATCAATATAGAACATAATAGTAGGATTCCTTATAAATAGCAAAATAATAATAATACTAATATTAAAAATACCTACTGTTAATATCTATGTGAGAATGTGTATGTTTGTGTGTGTGTGTTGTGTGTGGTGTATGCCATGTAAATTTTTTTGGTGTGAGTATTTTGTGTAGTGTAAGTTATAGTGTGTATGTATTCATGTTGTGGGATTATCTTTGAGCCCTCCAGGCACAGCTATTTATCTTAATAAAATAATACTATTTCGTGACAAACCACATGCATTCTGATCTTAACCTTACTACATTGAACAGATAATTATTTTATACAAATAGTAGTAAGCATATGAGGTTCGAGTGGAAGGGATCCCATTGAGTCATTGGAGCAGTGAGGTAATAAGATAATTTACCTTGGGGGGACACTTAAATTAATTGACCCAAAAAGTAATGGAACAATTATTTACTACTGGGTGGGGGGGGCCACTTTAATTTCCAGAATTCCTAAACAATTTTCTATTTATAAAACAAAACAACAACAAACACTTTATAGTGGTCCAAGAAGGGTTATGTTTTACACTCTAAGTAATATTCATACTTATCCATAACAAGATTTACTACATTTGTACCTATCCACAACATCAAGAGACACAGGGACCTAACAGAAAGCCCAACTCCGTCTTATGCTTCTCTTTGGGGCTGAATAGACAGAAAACCAAGTTCAAAATAATGTTTTTTGGTTTCTTTTCCGTTTGTTTTGTTCAGTTAACCTCCAAACGTTTTTTTCAGTAGGTGTTTTATACAACCAATCAAATCAAATTTAGAATTTTATATCGGTCATGTTTGTTTAAGTTGGCCCCCCATTGCGTTGCATGTGCCTTTTTTTTAGGCAAACTACATGAGTTTACAGGTTTGATGCTATAATAAAACGTTAAACTGTACATTTTAACCCTATATAAGTACATATATTCTGAGAGCATTACTCTGCAGATCAGAAACAATATACAATTGGCTTCCATCATACAGGGGACCATAATATACAAGGGTGAGAGCAAATAAGTAAGAAAGTTTCAGTTTTATGGGTGTCGCCCCTAAACTACAGTGATGATACAATATTTTGGGCACTTGTTTAATATAATTACAAAATTGCCCACAAAACCTGTAACAACTTTTATGGACAAATACTTCCTTAAAATTCATGCTATATTCTTCTATTCCCCCTATATCTGGTACTGAATAGACATATTTTTCATGATTGAGATGTGTTACTAGATGTACAATCAGCAAAGCAATCCAATTATGAAGTTAGAAGAGAATTCGACAAAGTGTTTTCGTGAAAATTGCCCGTTTTGATCAAAATGCTGGAGGCACGAGGGCACTTTTCAGATTTGTCGCAACTTTGTTGTTTTCTAGATTTTTAGTTTACTGAAGTAAGAGGATCCAACCTAGACCTGCTATGAATTTATGCACCTAATATATCATTCTTTGTTTGTCCGTAGCACCCCTTTGTAGCATTGTGCTCCTCCGCCACATGCTCCTCTCTCCTTTCCTCTCCCCCCACATGATCCACCCCTTACTTTTTTACGCTTAACAGTTTAATCAGTCCATTAGTATACAAACAAAATCTCTTTTTTTGGAAATGGAAGGCCAATGGTCCAAAGAAAAAAAATAATACCAAAAAAGCTCTGTCCCCTCATATGAAATTAACAAACTTCAAGCATTTACACAAGTTTTTGGGCAAACTAAGAAGGCCACAAACCGCCCTTTTTAGGTCCCACCTTAAAAAAACATGACCATATCTTGAAAAAAATCTGCTCGTCTTTTTAATGTTGTATTAAGGGTTGCGATTGGTTGGTATTGAGTGCATTGACTTGCTTTTAATAACTAAGATACATGCACTGTCACCTATTTAATTAGTACATGAGAGAGGGCTTCAATGGTACTAATACCAACTATCCTGGAGCTAGCAATCATTGTGCTAACACATAATCTCAAGTACAAAGTTTGAGTGAATTAAGGGACATGTTGACAGCCTAAAGGGACCGGCTGTAACGTGATCTTAATCAGGCCATGGTGCTTAATCCTGTGAGAACGGCAACTTAAGTCGTTCCGTTCAAAATTACCACATAGCAATTTTGGCTTCAAAACTGTAAAAAAGTCTTCATTTTCCTGGCACATTCAGAATTAGCTGAAAAATGTATTTAAATGAGTCACTGTCACCCACAGTCAGTTCATTTGGGGGGCTGGAGGGGTGGCAAGGATTATGAGCAGGGGGGAGTATTTTGAGTTATGCTAGAGTTATGATTAGGCAAAAAGTAACAAAATCAATCGGCCATTTGAATTTTTGGAGCCATTTAAAAACTACTGCATTTGTTTTTATTGATGATTCAGAAAATTGGCTTTTTGGACAAAAAAAATGCCAGAGATATATTATTACTTTAATACAGGTGATCCAAATTCAATATTTTTTTTTGTTTTATAATTTAATATTTTTATGTAATATTGACCTTTTTAGGACTCGTCTTGTTTAAAGAAAGTTTAAATATCTAAAATAAACATAACAAAATGGGCATTGCATTTGCATTTTGGTTTTTGAGCTATACGGCAAACAAACTTCCATTTTTATATTTGGACTTGTTGTATTGCAATTTGTTTTGAGTGTTCTTCCATTCCACCACACCAGACCTTGATCATTATTTTAGGTATTATACACACCACAGGCAGAAGTTATGCATCTTCCCATCCTTTCAATACAACTACGCTTCCTACTTTCGTTTAATTAGTATAGCCTTATTTTTAGTAAAGTTTGTCACTACTACCCAATTACCTTGAATTACATAATTGTTATGTGAGAGTGCACACACTGCCTATCGGGATATTGCTTTTGCTCAGTGGACTAATATTTCCCGGGCTATATTTATTAGCATTCATTCATTATCCGATTATATCATCATGCATTTAAACTGAATACTGCACTTCATTAATATATTTTGGGCCAGATATATACTGTGTGGTCCAAATAATTACTGGGTGGGCCATTTTGGGTCTTGGGCCGACTGAATTTTACTTGGTTGGGCCAAATATTTACTTGGTGGGCCATGGCCCACCCAGTTTCTATGTTATTTACCTCCCTGATTGAGAGTATTGGAGTATAGACCAGTTAAACCGCAATGCGTGTAAACCGCCCGGGGGTCTCAAATTCAATTATCAAGTTCTATATAGTCCCCCGCTAGGGTACAAATTCAGTTGTGATTTGACTGGTTCAATGATACAAATTGGAAACATATCTAACATATCAGCAAAATAACCCTAATTGTGTATTGTTTCTTGGCATTAGTACAAGTGTCATTTTTTCTTGTATGTTGGCTATTTTACACATGTGTATCTTTTTTTCAGTATTGAGAACAGGCCCCGCAAAGGGTATAATTCCACTGCCCAATTACCTTTCAATCTTCAATCAATTTTTATTTGTTCATCATATATAGGCCTCAGCAAAACAATATGATTAATACTTATGTAAATAATGTCATTACAGTGAAAATTCATTTGATGCAATCCTTAATCAAAATAAAGGTTTTAATACAATTATAGTGTAATTTCAATAACTGGGATAATACTAGTGGAAACTATATTTAAAAACAGCACAGTAAGGATGTCATATTAGGCCGAAAAAATGTTTGATTGGGTAAACCACCCGACGACCCTATTTTTACACCTTAACCGCCGCCCCTAAATATTTTTCTTTGTTTGTGTGCAAAAAAAAGTTTTAAAAACCACGTCAAACAAATACAAGATATGTTACAGAAAAAGTGAAGATGTCCATTTTTGTTTTTGTATGGTGTGTCATTATTTTGTGTTCTGGTATGTGAACATAAAAAAAATCCGACCTACCTACCCTATTTTTTTTTCTAAATGTTACGCCAATCCAAACAATTTGTTTACGGCTGACTGCTGTACCGTTTAGGTGATATTTTCATTCAATCACTGAAAACTAGTAAATAATTTCACCAAAGCTGGATCAAATTAGGGCCGTGTATATTTTAACTTTAAATAAAACTGAAATTTGTATCTTTAGGGGTCACTACTTTCAGAACCCCTGGAACGAGCATGGGTGCCCAACGAAAATCCAAATGCCCCCACCCAGCCCTTCCCAAATTTTCAAGTTTTTATCAAGCAACTATCATCCTTGATTTTCACACTGGCAGAAAAGCTGACGCATAACGATGTACCTTAACGTATTATATAACGAAAACAACAACACTACACACCGGGCACGTCGTACACACTTCTTTTCAATACATTTACAAATGAAGAGCGCCGCCCGTCATTACTCTCATTACTGAATGGTGACGTCCATATTTAATGATACCGCTTGGGGAGAATTTTGAAATTCCTCAATGTTGTTCACGACGTTCGAGAGCTTTTTAGGACCTCAGCTGGCAAAAGTATAGCGCAATGATATGGGGAAAATCCGGTATGGTCTCGGCTATCGGAAGCTGATGAAAACAGAATGTAAATAAGACTTTCCGTTTTTTGAGGTGTTTGTTTTGTTATGTTTGTGAAACGTGCGTCATGTGGAGTCAATACCGGAAATTGAGGGTTTAAAAAGGACTCCTAAATCGGAGATTATGCGCGATATAATGACTAGTGAGATGTACTATCTGTGTCGGTATTACTTAGATCATCCTGAACCCACGTGTCATCATTGCAAGGTGACATTCACTTTAAATAAGGTGATAATGGAAATATGCATGCTATTTTCGGCAGTAGTGAAACCAAGTTTGAACTGCGAAATGCAATTGAGTATGATGTTTGTCATTAATTATATGCGCGGACACGGTGTTTGTGGGCCGCGGTCAAGCATGGGTTTGCATGACACGTCCAATGTACACACATTCGAATTGTGTGTATACTTCCGGTCAGTCACCCGGAATGGTAATACACATGCTCGAATTCAGCGTCGGTGATTTGTCCCTAGAAACTACTATACAGGCGTCAATGGAAAGCTTTGTTTGTGCGGAGACCGCCGGAACATGTCTAACATGACCAATATTACTTTTAAAACTTACCGTGATTCGGACATAGGGTTTTTTCAAAATATTCTACTCTAATGATTGCTCGCTATCATCGATTGCGGCAGAGGGAACATGATCAAAGGGTTGTTTTGAATCTTCCTGTTGTGCGGGGTGATATGGATTAAACGATTAAATCGGAGTGGAAGTCGTTGTGTTCTGCTTTCTTTTCTTCCCATGGTTGTTAGTATAAGCAGTTATGTATTGGCTTCTTCCGTAAAACTATGTTCAAGTATCACAAAAGCAACGACTTTCTGCCAGCTTGGTTTACATTAGCTGTGTGTATCGTAGATTCAGACTCTGGGTTAGAATGTTGCGGGTTCGAGACCCAGTAAAACCTTTTATTTGAATTTAATCAATTCAATATTTTTAGAGTAAGAGAAGTTTAATCAAACCTATAACGTGCAATACAAACAAATCAGGATCCGATCCAGTATGTGGTATACTGGGGTTGCTTAAATCCTCACTGACCTCTACGGAATGATAAAGGATGGAGAAGCACACCGGTATTAAAAATAATGGGGTTTGATAAGGTCTGGTGAGCCTGTTGGACTCAAGGCGCGCCCGCTAGGTCGGAGTACAAAGCCAAGCCAGACCTTATCAAAAATCCATTGTTTTTCATAAACGGTGTGTTTTGAATTCTTTATCTTACATATACGCCGTGACAAGAACGAATATAGATCTTATATAATTATTGAGTAAAATTGAGAGTGTATATTTCGGGTTTTTTTTAAATATCTTGAAGCAGCGTTAGTTTTTTTCTTAATTAAAAACACCAATTGTGCTGTTATGTTCACTTGGCAGGAGTCTAACACCAACGTCTATAGTCGATAACAGGTTTACTCTTCTGGAGAGATAATCTTATTGTTGAGGAAAGCCTGACCTGATTTAGAAATGGCCCCATCTGTTGAGAAGATTATCCTATTGACTGGTTAAGCCGTATGGAATGGTTATTCAGTAGGCAGGTTTGGATATTTAAGTAGGTACAGTTCAAATAACCTTTTTACACGTATATCTGACCTCGGATTCTGAAGATCTTGATACAGAGTTATTCGAGGAGACTACCGAATGTTGACCGCAGGTTGGTGCTAAAGAAGTTTTAGCTAAGAAGATATCCTATCTTAAGCAATTCTTAAGTAGGCTATGTCTTACGGCTATCACTATAGCACTCGATTGCATTATGTATGGAAAACAAAGGCAGAAATTCCCTTCTCTTTTGCATACGCTTCTCCCTCATTTTTATTTTAAATCCCGTATTCAGTGATCAGGCGTTACGGCCGTACGGGTAGCAATTGTTACCATTTTAAAGTAAAAGCAACGTGTTTTAAATTGTCTTTTTGAAGATTTCCATGACTTTGAATCACTAGTTTGGCTGATTCGTTGACGATATACATGTATTAGCTAAACAGAAGATGGTAATCCGACAATCACAATAAGCTTTTGTATTGAGTCACCTGAACATTTCCATGACTTTGAATCACTATCTTGGCTGATTCGTTATCGATATACCTGTATTATCTAACCAGCAGATAGTAATCCGACAATCACAATACGTTTTTGTATTGAGTCACCTGTTCTTTCATCGTTGTTTATTTCAAAAATGAAGGAGCAAAATGTTTCGATTGTCCCTTTAAAATAGTGAAGAAGAAATTTGCATAAGTTACAATCACTACTTTGGCTGAATCGTAATCGACAGAAAAGCTAACAAGTAGATGGCAATCTGTGTTCACAATTAGCTTTTATATTGAGTTCTTTTCACTATTGTTTATTTCTTTCATTTGTACCACCTGAGGCCGAGGTGTTTCTAGAATTTTCCTTTGTTCAATTGTCCTTTTTGTGTTAACTATGAATATTCATCAGACCGTTATTTTTCTCCGGAAGTGTCCAGAGACCACTTTCGGAAAAAATAACGGTGTGATGAATATTCATAGGTTTAAATAACGGTCTCTGACCGCTTTCGTAACTATAATGGACAGGTGAACAAAAGAAACACAATTGATAATGATGAAAAAGAAAGGGCTAGGACGTCTTATACATGGATAGCGGGTCTGAGTCGCTGATTGAAACAACAGGAAGTTGCTTTTGCCTTCAACAATATGGCAGGAAACAATGCATACACCTGCTGGTACATGGTGCACATTTCCACACAGATGTTCTATTACAAAATTCCTTAACTTTGACAATAAAGTGAAGCCCTATTCCGGGCCCTATTGTGCAGGGCAAAATGCAACTTCCTGTGGTTTCAATCGGCGATTATTCATTATTCAACGGTGCGCCAACCCGATCTATGTGTAGAGGTCAGTGGTTATCCTAAAAATATACTTATCGCATCCAGGTCACCAGAGGCTGACACGCCTGTCGTGCTACTTTACCAAAGATAATCTGTAGAATCTTTGCTTTACCCCACAATATGGCTATGGAAAAATACGAAAGCACGCGCATACGACCGAAATTCACGGTTCCTCCCATCCTGTATTGGTCATCTCATGTTTATTCTTTTTAGCAGCCGAAATGAAGTCTTTCTCACAATATTTACATTTATGTGGCTTTTCAACTGTATGTGTCATCTCATGCTGTTTCTTGTGATCAGCGTGACGGAAGGTTTTCTTTGCAATACCCACCACATTTACGTGGCTTTTCAACTGTATAGGTCATCTTATGTTGTTTCTTGTCACCAGCGCAGCCCCAATGAAGTTTTCTGACAATATTTACATTGATGTTGCTTTTCTGCTGTATGTATCATCTCATGTTATTTCTTGCTATAAGCCTTACTGAAGCTTTTTTCACAATACCCACATTTGTGTGCCTTTTCTACTATATGTGTCACCTTATGTTTTTGCTTGTTAGTAGCTCAACCGATTTTTTTCATAATACCCACATTAATGAAGTTTTTATCCTGTATGTGTCATCTCATGTTGTTTCTTGTGATCAGCGTGACTGAAGCGTTTCTTCACAATACCCACATTTATGTGGCTTTTCTCCTGTATAGGTCATCTTATGTTGTTTCTTGTCACCAGCGCAGCCCCAATGAAGTTTTCTCACAATATTTACATTTATGTTGCTTTTCTGCTGTATGTGTCATCTCATGTCATTTCTTGCTATAAGCCTGACTGAAGCTTTTTTTTTCACAATACCCCCATTTGTGTCCTTTTCCTTTTTCTACTGTATGTCATCTCATGTTTTTTTTCTTTTACAATCCGAAATGAAGTCTTTCTCACAATATTTACATTTATGTGGCTTTTGAACTGTATTTGTCATCTCATACTGTTTCTTGTGACTATCCCGATCGAAGATGTTTTTACATTACCCACATTTGTGTGTCTTTTCTCTTGTGTCATCTCATGTTTTCTCTTATCAATCTTATAATCCACTTTGATGTCACAAAAGAGGATGGGTGCAAAACTAAAGAGACAACAAAATGAGGGTGCACTATATACACGAACATGGAGGCATCTACAGGAGTCTGGAGGCTGGTGGAGGAAGCATTACCAGGATGGCAGGCATAGCAGCTTCCTTAAATGCAGCTACAGTTGGAGCTAAAACAGCAGTGGCTGGGAGATGATTCCACACACGGATTGAGCGAGGATAAAATGAAAACTTGTACGAATCAATGGTCGCAAAGGGAACATCAAAAGCCCATATAAAGGCATTCTCAATATAGTTACATTTATGTGCCTTTTTCTCCTGTATGTGTCATATCATGTTGTTTCTTGCGATCAGCGCGAATGAAGCTTTTTTTTCGCAATACCCACATTTGTGGGCTTTTCTCCTGTATGTGTCATCTCATGTTTTTTCTTGTGCCCAGCCTGACAGAAGCTTTTTTCACAGTACCCACATTTATGTGGCTTTTCTCCTGTATGTATCATCTCGTGTTGTTTCTTGTGACCAACCCCAATGAAACGTTTTTCACAATACCCACATTTGTGTGGCTTTTCTCCTGTATGTGTCATCTCATGTCATTTCTTGTTACCAACCCGACAGAAGCTTATTTCACAATGTATCATCTCGTGTTGTTTCTTGTGACCAACCCCAATGAAACGTTTTTCACAATGCCCACATTTGTGTGGCGTTTCTCCAGTATGTGTCATCTCATGTTCTTTCTAGCGACAAGACCGACTAAAGCCTTTTTGGCAATACCCACATTTATGTGACTTTTCTCCTGTATGTGTCATCTCATGTTGTTTCTTGTTACCAACCCAAATGAAGCTTTTTTCACAATACCCACATTTATGTGGCCTTTCTCCTGTATGTGTCATCTCATGTTCTTTCTTGTGACCAGCCTGACTGAAACTTTTTTTGCAATACCCACATTTGTGTGGCTTCTCTCCTGTATGAGTCATCTATGTTGTTTCTTGCAAACAGCCTGACTGAAGCTTTTTTCACAATACCCACATTTGTGCGGCCTTTCTCCTGTATGTGTCATCTCATGTTGTTTCTTGTCACCAGCCTGACTGAAGCTTTTTTCACAATACTTACATTTGTATGGCTTTTCTCCTGTATGTGTCATCTCATGTTTTTTCTTGTTACCAGCAAGACTGAAGTTTTTTTCACAATACTTACATTTGTATGGCTTTTCTCCTGTATGTATCATCTCGTGTTGTTTCTTGTGACATCTCGTGTTTTTTCTCGTCACCAACAAGTCTGAACCTTTTTTCACAATACCCGCATTTGTATGGTTTTTCTTCTGTATGTATCATCTCATGTCGTTTCTTCTGACAAGCCTGACAGAATCTTTTTTCACAATACCAACATTTATGTGGCTTTTCTCCTGTATGTGTCATCTCATGTTGTTTCTTGTTACCAACCCAAATGAAGCTTTTTTCACAATACCCACATTTGTGTGGCTTCTCTTCTGTAAGTGTCATCTCATGTTGTTTCTTGTGATCAGCCTGACTGAAGCTTTGTTCGCAATACCCACATTTGTGTGGCCTTTCTCCTGTATGTGTCATCTCATGTTGTTTCTTGTGATCAGCCTGACTGAAGCTTTTTTCACATACCCACATTTGTGTGGCTTTTCTCCTGTATGTGTCATCTCATGTTGTTTCTTGTGATCAGCCTGACTGAAGCTTTGTTCGCAATACCCACATTTGTGTGGCCTTTCTCTCGTATGTGTCATCTCATGTTTTTTCTTGTGACTAGCCTGACTGGAGCTTTTTTCACAATACCCACATTTATGTGGCTTTTCTCCTGTACGTGTCATCTCATGTTGCTCTTCTTGTGACCAACCCAAATGAAGGGGTTGTTCACAATACACACATTTGTGTGGCTTTTCTCCTGTAATGTGTCACTCATGCCTTTTCCTGTCTCAGCCTGACTGAAGCTTTTTTCGCAATACCCACATTTGTGGTGCTTTTCTCCTCTAGGTGTATTTCATGTCGTTTCTGTGACTAGCCTTACTGAGCCGTTTTCACAATCTCCCCTTTTCACCATTTTATGTGGCTTTTCTCCTGTAATGTGTCATCTCATGTTTTTTCTTGTTTACCAGCCCGACTGAAGCTTTTTTATGGCTTCTCTTCTGTAAGTGGCATCTCGTTTTTTCTGTCACCGGCCTAAATGAAATCTTTCTCCTTTGCCTTTTTGTTGCTTTCCTTTGCGTTGTCTCTAATCTTTTGTCAACACTTAAACCATTTTTTGTGTCCTCTCCTGAATGAAACAAAACATGAATATTATACACAGAATAAAGCTAAATAAATATCTGATTGTTACACATACCGAATAATAGCAAATAATAATAATCAGGTTTATTATCTCAAATCGTGGCCTGTATGCCAACCACTCTTAATTACTTGTAGTAAAATACCAGGTAAGGACCTAAAATGCCCCAGAATATCATGATTATGTCCATCATTTTGACATGTCTCAGGGAACGCCTTATAATGGTTTCAACAGGTTGACACGCTGAAAAACATACGAAACACATACATCTGAGCCAAAAAGTGAAATTTATGATTTTTATTTAAATGACCCGTGACATCACGATAAGCATCATATGTTTGATCCAGTTTTGTCGCGCGTTCTTTCTTCGTTTTCGGAAGCCGTCTCGGAAGCATTCCGATGCTCGGAAACGTCACCCAAGCAATCTTTTATCTCTGCCAATGATACCAAAAAAAAATGTGCACCGAATGTGGAGTAATGTGTAGATTTTACAACCGAATCATTATTCGCTACGCAAAAGTGTAAATTTATATATTATGGCGTGTTTTTTTTTTGAAAAAACAATTTAGTAGGTAAGGTGTAAGTATTTAATTTTAACACTAAAAAAAAAAAAACCACAACACAACAAAAAAAAAAAAAAATCCAGCGGAGCGCAGTCGCTTAGTCATGGACTCGGGATCTTAAAGGTTTTCCCTGCGATGATGGTTTTAAACCCCCACACAGAGCGCATTATTTTCCTTCCTCGTTCATCTTCCTATATATAATTTTTAGCACTAATGGTATTCAAAATAATATGAGATTTTATTTTTTTTCTCGAAAAAATCCGGTTACAGGCCGGATCGGACCGTATCAAATAAATCCACTCGTACAGGAATTACCGTACCAAAGGGTGGTGAAAGCTGGCGATACACTAAGCAAATATTATCATGATGATGTATGATGAAAAACAATCAAAATCAGTAGGTCTTCTTCTTAGCGGTCCAAAGGTCTTAGTAATGGATTGTGGAAGTTGTGGTGGTATAGGATTGTATGTCAAAATGAGTAAGCTGATGTCAGTAGGTGAGATCCTCTCACCACCAGAATCCTTCATTCAAACAAACATCATTCTCCAAGCACAGGAAAATAACACAACATATGTGCAACATCAAAACAGTTCAAGACAGTGTACAATACATTGAAATCCCTTCAGCATGCCTTCAACCAAACAACCCCAAGGGCCCTGGAAGTTATTTAGAGTTTTCATTATTGATGAGATATCCTTATATCCTTTCAAAAACATTATATGGGACCGTTGCTGAGGATGGAAATGTACGAACCACTCTTTTTCGGAGAGTGACAATTTCAATTGGCCATAGGTCATAGGTCAAAGTTCGGATTTTTATTGTGGGTATGTGGTTCTTACGTGACCCCCATTTACTTGTGTTAGTGTCATTATCAAACTCCCATGGGAAAGTGGTTATCTGGGTTGGGTCCCTAGGAACCCCCCCACCCCCTTGGCACTTAGAAAACTGTGCAGGACATTTCGCCGATTAAGGGCTGCTCATTAAATGACGTTGCGTGACGTCAGAATATTTGAGAAACAGACAGGTTGTTGAATCATTGGAAATTTGTATTTACATGTGTAGAAGCTGCATAAATTTCCACACATGTGCAATCGTAAGAATAGGTGTAGCAAATAAACCATTCTATCATTGATGGCTACTTTCCGCGTCAAAATCGGAATTATGAGTGAAGTTTCAGAGGATTTACTGCATCGTTCCGTATCTAGTTTTTCTCTCTTTGGCCTTTGATCGCTACAGTTTGACAAGTAATATTTCTAACTTATTTCCTTCTAATCTAAATGTGCCAGTGCCAGTGCCGCTTTAAAGCCCGTACGCAGGGCAAAAGGTCCACTTTTTGCTGATTTGTTTTGATAAAAAGGTCCAAAATTGAGAGAAATTTTGAAATGAGAGTCCACTTTTTGGTAGTAAAATGTTCAAAAAGTCCAAAAAGGACCATTTTAGGGGTGTTAGGTCCACTTTTAACAAAAAGTTTCACTTTTTTCAAAGTCCCGCACTCCCCAAAATAAATCCTTGGTACGGCCCTGAATATGTACAACTATTGATTTATGACCCAAACTATTTTTGAGTGTTTTTGATGTTTAATCACTGTTTTATTTGAAATAGCATGTAAAACCAATGGTGTCAATTGTCACCTTCACTGCAGGTAATATCGGACACAAATGGATGACGTCATTATTTGCATATTTCGGTCTAACTGGGCTACAAGTAACCTTGATCTTTCTTACAAATAAAGGGTTAACGGTGTGGAATAGAATGAATCAAATTTTCTTTGTGTAAACTGTATTCATGTTTATGTAAATTATGCAAATGATCTTAAAGCCGCTATCAGTGATTTCTTCAAAATGTAAATAATCGCGCCCGTCTATTTTTTGCACTTTTGTGTTGGAAATGGTTGTAGTAAAGACCCCTGTAAGTGGCTAGGCTTAACACACCATATTTGTCAAGAAATGATGGATTTTTATGCAATGTTTACTAATAAAAGTCGGAATCCGACTTTATTAGTAAACACAAAAAATCGTAAATGACATCTTCAAACCGCTTTAAATGTTTAGTGTCTGCTTTTCGCAAAGGACAGTAATATAAGGTGTTGATATGACCGAACACTAGCAATTTAGAGACAGAATGGGCATTTTGAATTTTGGGGAAAATTAAGGGTCCAGTATTACTTGCACTTACCCTAGGCCTAGGCTTTCTTATACTAGGCCTAGTAATACAAATAGACAGTATATACTGAAGCTCTTTGATTTTACCAGGCATAATCCTGCTAAATTTAGGCCTAAAGCTATTTTAATTTTTAAAAAATGGGCCTTTTCATCAAAAAAATTCAGCAAAAAGGGGACCTTTTGCCCTTTTGTGAAATTGGGGTTGGGGGGGGGGCGGGTGGTGTGGCCCTGCGTACGGGCCTGATACCACCTATGGATTATGTGTAATTCTACACTGCAAAAACTGGGGTACTTTAGAACTTTAACACTATGGGTGTTAATTTTAACTCCCTCTCTTTTTTTAATTCTATTGTAACTGCTTGCCCCTAACAAATCATTCACAGAACACCTGCATAATTAAAATTATGCAGCAACACCGAGTGGTGTTAAATCATAAATTTCAAAACCAGAAACTAACACCAACAAGTTTGACACCGTCTTGGTGTTAACATTCTAACACCCCAATTTTGCAGTGTATACATACACTACAGTCTGATAAATAATTATTGTTGGACAGAATCGAACACACACTCATACTGCTGAGTCTGATAATGCTTATAAATCACGCTGGGAATCACGATATATCCAGACTAGGCCTAACATATGGGTCAAAGCCAAAAAGATCGTATGCGACGGGACGGAATTTGATGCATTTTCTTTTGCACCTCTTTACCAGTTGCATGTGTAAATGGTTGATGTTGCTTAAGTAAACAAGCAACTCACAGAGTACATTCAGGCAAACATTGAAGAAACTCAAGGTCAAACCTGTTGCCATGGTAACATATATTTCATGGCGCGACGGAACGGATCGATAGATTTCATGTTATTTTGAAAATTGAACATTTGCTTAATTACTTTCAAAAGTTATAGGAGGTACATGAAATTTTAAACATCAATATTAAGATCAACTATCATGCTGTTAATATCAAAAGAAATTTTGATCTTACTTTATTTAATTAGCAGATATGCAACTTTTACTAACGACATGTCTGTGCGACGGGACGGAATCAATTTCCTGCCTCAATTTAATTTGGCAATATCACCTTTTTCATATAAAATTGCATTTTACTCCACTTTGAGTGAAAGGCAAGGCAAATTAAAGCAACATTACCATATTTCAGAAACCATTTGTTTGCTTAAACCATTTTAAATACATTAATACCCAATACGTGCATTGTTTTGGGGCGTTTTGTTTTGGGACCCCAAAAAGGGTGGATTTGTCACATGCTAGGCAATTATTTCAGTTTCAAATGATTGCTGTTCTGTAGTCCTTCATCATAACATAGTAAGTTTGGTCTCATTTTGAAGGCAATTTATTCCTTTTTTGATATTAGTAAGAAATCATTTAAATTCTAATTCAGATTAATTACTATAACTCGTTAAGTATAATTAGTCAGGGGTGGAGGAGGTGGCGGTAGCCATGGGTGTACACTGCAAAAACTCCGGTGTTGAATATGCAACACCAGGTCGGTGTTAAGCTTGTCAGTGATAATTTCTGGTGTTAAAGTTTAGGATTTAACACCGCTTGGTGTTGCTGCAAAATTTTGGTTATGCATTTTGGTGGTCTGCTTATGTAATGCTGGAAGTAAGCAGCTAATATACAAACAAACAATAAAACAGCAAACATTTTCTACTAACATGTTAAATGTTACAGCGATAACAGTTAACACCAACATTTGGTGTTAATTAACACCCAAGAGTGTGGTCCTCCTGGGACACCAGGAGGGTGTTAATTAACACCAGTGGTGTCAATTTAACACAAGAGGGTGTTAATTAACCAGTTGTGTCAAGTTAACACCAGGAGGGTGTTAAAATACATAATTAACACCGACATGTGGTGTAAGATTAACACCAAGAAGTGTTATGTCATATATTGTAACACCAAAATTAGTGTCAATATAACACAAATTTGGTGTAAGTTTAACACCAATAGGTGTGGTCCTCTCCTAACACCGGCTTGGTGTTAAAATCAACACCCTCGGTGTTAAATCTAACACCGATGTTTTTGCAGTGTAGTTTACTTCAATAGCAGACTTGGATTTTTAGGTTTGGTGATTACCATTTTTGGCTTTTAGCCCATATGTCAATGTAAAATCAATCAATTTCAAAGCAGCTGTTTGTAGTCATGAAGGGACAGGGCCTAGGCTACAGGATACAAAGTTAAGTAACTTCAGTAACTAACTTAACACTTAAGTGCCCAAGGGGGAGGGGGGGTCAAATAGTACCCAACATTTTTTTTGCCATTTCTCGGTTACGCAATCGAATTTTTCAAGGAGTTTTTTTAGCTAATTGCCTGATTTATTTTTTTTTTTTTTTTTTTTAAAAAAAAAAAACAATCCGCCCACGGCTTCATTAGAATAATTAGGTTGGGTCCCTAGGAACCCCCCCCACACACACCTTGGGCACTAACGGAAGTGAAAAAATCAAGATATTTTACTAATTAAAAAATTAAAGTAATTAAATCTTAGGATTTATTTGCTTAGATTATACCTTAGGGGCCATTATTAATAATTAATAATACTTCAATCAAGTAACCTTTTATTATGCTGATAGCTCAATTTTAATTTTTCATTACGTGCTCTTAACTGTGTAATCTATGGGAAAACAAGGTGATTTTGAAGTTTCTTCCTTCGAGAAAAATACAAGAATGAAGACATGGTATAAATTTGGCTAATTTTGCAATGATTATTTTTAATTGGTTATTCTAGAGTAGATATTATGATTATTTTGGTTCAAACCTTATAGTGGAGTTCTGAGGAATGGAATGTGCGAAACCACTCCTTTTTTTTTCGGAGAGTGACAATTTCATTGGCCATGGGTCATAGTTTGGATTTTCACCAGGGGGATGGAGGATTTGAAGGGGGGGGGGCCCGAAATTTTGTGATGAAGGGGGAACGTGAAATTTTTTCAATCACCGAGGAGAGAGGACATGAACTTTTAAATGGGGAAATCAGCATGATCAAGGGGGGAGTGTAAACTTTATGAAGCGAAGCGGAGTGGAAGAACGGCGAAAATTTTTTTTCCGAAAAAAAGTTGAAATCCTCATCCCCCCCCCCCGGCATAAATAATGACCACTCCCTAAGGCACATGTTTTTTATTATTTATTATTTATTAAGTGCTCATAAGGCTACATTAGCATCTAAAAAGACCCACCCGCCTATAGGCTAGGCCTGGTATCCAGATTCCTTGCAACACACAACTTAATCTCTCGATAGCAATAAAGCTTCTTTGAACCAACGTACATCCTTCCATGTTTTTACATGTTTATTACCAATTAAACATGAATTGATGATGGCAGGCCTAAGTAGCCTTTATAGGCACGTTTAATATAACTGGTTTTGGCACTAGCCTTTCGAACATGCTTTTCACACACAACACTTAGTTCTGTATCCGTATCCGGCGAGTAAGTTGTTCGAAAGACTATCGCTGACGTCTGCCGATGAAGTTTTTAACCCACCATTCTTACTTCATAGGCAGACATCTGCAGACGATAGCGGCTAGCCTTTCGTCTAATATATTAGATAATATATTGAAGTCTGTGGTCTAAACATGCTTTTTACGCAACGCGTACTATCATGCATCCGGCGCGAAATTAATATTTTTGCGAAGAACTTCCATCGGCCGCTGTCTGCGGAACTTCCCCGGACCACGTATGAACCCATTGTCCATGCATGCTTTATTGTCCATTGGTTTCCTCAATCGTCAGACGTTGGTCGACGCTAATCCGTTCGCACACACACCACCTTAACGTACTCTGTCCTTAGCGTAACATGGTATTGTTGTATGTCTTGACACAATACGGCAAGCCAAGCACGGCTGGCGTCGCGTCGATCATGTCTACCAATCCATGAAGTATGAACCCCCACCATACTCGTCGTAGCTAGTCTAGTGGGAGTCTAGGACTAGGGCCCCAGCCCAGTAGGCCTGTACAACATGTACTGTTGCAATCGCCTAGCCTAGCCCGAGGTTGTCTGGCCTTTTTCCGTACGATAGTATACAAATATTGACTGCTTTGAGGGGCATGGTTTAAAACTATAGGCCCAAGGTGATCTCGAAACCATACTATGCCCCGAGGCGTTTCTCCGAATAAAAAGCAGTCAATATTTGTTTTAATTACGAATATAAGATTTTTGGTCATAACACACAAGAGTCCATATCAGGTGTAGCTCATGAGCTGTAGGCCACTGTTGTTCATGGGCAATGGCGTTGCATGCATTGTTTAAAATTTGGTGAGTAACTTAGGGTCCAAAACTTGTCAAGAATTAGCAATCACCTTTCTTGTGTTGAGGAAGTGATGTTGGAGTCTCCAAACGAATCGCGTCAATCGACTTCTTGCCATTTTTTGTCCGCAAGATGTGTACACTTTTCCTTGCAGCAAGCTCCGATTCGGCACTTTTGACACTCAACCGTCTTCAAGCATTTCCCTAACACGAATGAAAAACACACCCACATCCCACTAAATTGGATAATTCCAACTTATATATTTCTGTTACAATCACCTATACCAGCAATGTTGTCTCTTGATTTATGCAGAACTTTGTCTGGTAGATTTCAACGTTAAGAACATCGTTTGCCAGCGACCCATTAAACCTGAGTGCCGATGCCATGCGCGCCATTTTATTTCCAAAACAAAGCCGGACGCCGATGGCGCCGATGACAGGGGTCGCTGTCAAACAACATCAGAGGGATAGGTTTCAAGCGGCCGTCAACAACCTCAAAGCATGAATAGGCCATACTGATGCTGGATTCAGCATTCCCTCTCTCTTGTTTGTATCCCCGTTTGTATCGACGTGACACACAGCAACAGACTCCCACATTAATACATTACACAAAATACGCTTATATTCATCTCTTACACCACGTCAATATGTACCCTCATAATACGGATAGATTGTCCGTACGGCAGTCTCTATGCTGGGAAGAGGTTGTTACCGGGGTAGTTCAGAATGAGAGGCCCGTCTCCCCGGGAATAGGTCATTTTTGGTTTCAATTCTGAAAGCTAGTTGGGAATTCATGCCTCCACTGTACCAAGTCAGATGAAGGAATCTATATAGAGGTATATTATCCACTATCTCCTTCAATAGAACCAGCGCGGTAGTAGTTCGCAAAAAAACAACGGGACTCCACGGTAGATCACTGTGCCACAGTCAAGAATTTTGGTATACTTACAGTATTCGATGACACAAAATCCGTGTATTATATGAAAACTTGATGTTTAGCATCCCTAATAGCTCTAATTTTAAATAATACAAAACGCGTGCACAGCTCATGCTTTACATCCGTTGAAATGTTGACCTAAAAGGCACGAAGTGACCGAAAAATTGAAGCTAAACACAGTCGTCTCCCATTTCCATGACTTCCGGGTGTTGTATGGGTAATTCTGGTAATCAAGCGAAATAAGCGTGCTCGTGCCCTCTATTCTAAAGAAAATAAAAATGGGCGACTCACTGATCTAGTGGGGCGACTGCTTAAATTGGGATTGTTAACGGTTAAGAAATCACGTTTGCAAAATAAAGTTTTATCCATGAATGGAAATCAGTCAATGAAACGAACAACGTGAGTATAATATAAATATATTTAGGACTACATCAAGGTAAAGATTTTCAATAAAGTCGATGTTTTTGTACTGATTCTGAATTTGCGATCCGCATTCGGACCCGCTGCGCACCCAACCCGGCTTTTTCAAAGACTCCGGACGACGTGTTAGGAGGTAGGTACGGACGACGTGCAACGCTACGGACATGAGCTAAGCCTAGCCTGGCTAGCATGATTCGTCGTGCATTATAATGCAATCTGGCCTACGCAATATCATTGTGTCTTTTTAGATAGGCCCTTGATATGTTCGAACAGGACGGTACTAATGTAAAAAAAATGAAAAAATGATTAAATTCAAAGTGAAAAATGATAAACATTGATAAGACAAGTTCACCAAACAGAATCATTACCACTGCTGGACTGTTGAAGACGAGATGAATCGTGCTCAGCCTAGACTAGCGCTAGGGCCTACCATGCAGGCAATGCCAGGGCGTCGTTATACCCATGTGTACATACCTTAAAACTGGATAGTATGATAGTTTTGAAGAAGATCAATTGCCCAGAGTACAGCATTAACTGGCTTGTAGTCATAGTCTAAATGATTTTAAAACAGATATGTTACTTTTTGGCCGGGACTTTTGTTTGGTTCACAGCTTTCATCATGCCACGCGCTTTCTTGCTGCAAAACAACCTCGGTCATGCCCCTGTCAACAGAGGGCATTCTTCTCAAAAACTCTATTGCCAGTCGGTGGTGGCGGCCAAGAAATTCAACATTAAAAAACCCGTCGCTGGGTTTAAGGTTGTTGGCATATGAGTTAAAACGGCGAAGAATTCTTTAAAATGTGATATATAGTACATTCATTTGGATGATGACAAATTGAATAAAAACTAGGCATTACGAATTCGTTTTTGAGAAAAAAAGACTTTCAAAAAGTACATTTTGCTCAAAATTTTACATATTTACACTGCAACTCTATTGGGAATGTGATGCAAGATACTAAAGTGCCCCAAAAAGCTAACCAAGGGGGGCCGATCGTTTCGGATTTCAAATAGGGAAAAACGGGGTAATATGGAACCCCGGGCATATGGACCCCCCTTGTAACTTTTAATTGGGATGGTAGGAGTGTTCCTCCTATTGCTACTTGAAAGAACATCATTGACAACTTAAGTTATTAACGGAGGTAGCGTCCTTAAAGTTATAAGAAATATTTTAAATTAAAATTTTTAAACACGTTTTCTTCTTTATGTCAGTGATGCTTTAAAAAATCCCCATTTTATAGTGAGCCTCGGTCTGGAGGTTGTTACCACTGGCAACATAGTACTGGTTCCCCATGTATCAGTAAATGAATCGTTCCGAGCTTACATCTAATTAAAAAAACGGCCTGGATAATTGGTGATGTGTGATCTGGGGGTAATATGGACAACCATAGATCCCAGTGTAGAACAGTGATGGGACGGGGCAATATGGACCATATGAGTTCTAGTACCCCGCATATTGCAAATAAAGGGTGGTCCATATTGCAGACGTATGGGGATTATGGACCCTTTGCCAAAATAAAAAAAAGTTGGTTGAAAGCCTATATCTTTCATTTGGTTAGAGATGAATGAATATCTTTTGGTCTGTACCTACCCAAGAATGGAAACTTCATGGCAATGACAACATCCATACAGAATTCTTAAAGAATATGGCACCCGAAGCTGTGCGATGGGTCCAAGTCTTCCTTTCTACCTGCATGGGAACGTCCAACTTTCCCTCCAGATGGAAGACTTCAAACAGGTCATTGCATCCTGAAACCCAAGAAACCAGCAAATGACCCAAGAGTACAGACCCATCTCGCTACTATCTCACATCTACAAGCTGTTGAGCGGTTACTACTCGGGAGGATCAATGGTACGGTCGAGGCAAATTATACCCCGCACCCAAGCAGGAGTTCGAAGAGGCAAATCAACAACTGATCAGATAGCAAGACTAGGTAATGACATCGAGACAGCCCTTCCAGAAGAAACCGAAGGTTTGGAGCGTCTTCATAGACCTAACATGCTGCGTACGATCAAGTCTGGCATCGAGGTATCTACCCTCAAGCTACTCAAAATCTTCCTGATGTCAAGCCTTGTCAAGTCATTATGCTGCTCATCCAAGACAGATCTCGTCCTGGAGACATCAAAGGGGCAAACGCAGTAGAAAGCGCAAACTTCGGAATGGTTGTCCCACAAGGTTATGTCCTGGCACCCAGTCTCTCAACATCTACGTCTCAGATATGACAAAGGGAGATTGTTCGCAGTATCTACGCAGACGACACGGCACTTGGAATAGCGACTAACTATTTTGAGTACTTAGAAACAGTTTTGCAGAAAGACCTAATCACTGTAAGCCAATTCTTCCACCTATGGCACTAGAAAATCTCAGCAGGCCACGACCGTCAGCTCTGTTTTCCACCTTGCACATCGATGCGCAAAAAGAGAACTAAACATCACTTAAGATGGAGAAAAACTGTAACATGAACCAACACCCAAAGTACCTTGGCGTCACAAGGGACCGCAGCCTTACCTTCAACAAACACACCAAGGCAGTCGCTGCCAAGACCGCAGTCGTGTCAAACTCCTCAGAAGACTCGCAGGAACTGGATGGGTGATCTTTTGACACCTTAAATTACATCCAACTGTGGCCTTGGATACTTAATGCTGAAGACGTGCCCCAGATGAGTCACAGTGTACATTCACACAAGATTGATTTCGTTCTGAATGATTGCAATGAGACTTGTTAGTGGTTGCCTTCTGTGACGACGCATCTGAGAATATCTTCCAATTCTGTCTGGCATAGCTCTGCAAACCTTAGGAGGAACCTTAAGACGATCAAGCTCGCCAAGACATGTGATGAACATGTAGCCTAATCCCCACCCACCAAACACCCTTTGAGGATAGAGAATTCCACGTGAATCCCTTGCTACCAAATCCATGGACACTGCAGTACAGTACCCATTTCGATCATCCTGGATCAATGACGATGGTATGAGCAATGGTCATCCTATACTTTAAACTAAGCAGTTTGGGACAGGCCCATCTAGCAGCCCAAGGCTTGTGACCTTGATAGGCAAGCATGGGTCAACCTCAAACAGCTCAGAACTGGGCGTTGGTCGCACAAAGAACTTCCTTAACAAGATCGGAGTAGAACAATCACCAAACTGCGTTTGGGGAGAGCCACACAAAAACCATAGCCACA
>JAMKCH010006483.1:0-41985 GCA_023653785.1 Ophioderma brevispina | reverse complement strand
CTGAACTGTGCCAAGGGAATTGAGATTTTACTAGCTCATAGTGCTAACCGTCAGGATTGTAGTGGGATCTCAGCCTGTTGTATAAAACTACATGGAAATCATTTTTCAGGGCAGGTGAGATTTAATCGTAAGAAGAGCACATGGGTAGAGAAATAAAAAGATAGAAGATGTATTGGAAGAAGAGATAAAGATAAGATAGACAAACTATTGCAAAAAGATTAAAGGTAGCAGAAACGAAGTTTACATGTACAATGAAGAATAATAAATTATTTCATAATGATTTAAGGGAAAAGCAAGTGAAATTAATCGTACTAGTTATGGTACAGATTTTACTAAAAGAGAGCGTGTCATTTTTGTATGTACTGTTACGGCCGAGTACCAAACTAATCCCCACCAGCATTTCAACCCATTCCTGGCCGAGCTCCTTTAACTCCGAGTGGTGTTCCTCCTTCTCCAGACTTCACATTGGCACTCCAACCCTGTCCAAGTGCTTCGAACTCATCTACCTAGCTCCTACCAACTCAGAGTGGCACTCCTGTACAAAGCTTCTCACCAGCGCACCTACCAAGCTTAAAGCGGCACTGGCACATTTTCACAAATATGAAATTTCTTCAATTTGCTCTCAAATGATAGTCTAGGCCATTGGAAGAACAGAAATATATTTTACACATAAAAGTAACATACCCCAAAACAGATAGGGACATTGATATGAGGATAAAGACATCCAGGTAATTTGTAGGCCAACTTTTAAGTTTTCCATAACTTTAATCAACAAATGTGTATATTACATGAATATTTTTGATTCGTACTCACTGATATTAAAACCACAAAGGTTATAGACCGGTCAAACAGTATGCATAGCGTGGGAAACATCATACGGCGTGCGTGTTATTGTGTTAAACGCCATTTTCGTCGTCTGCTGAATTTAACGTCACCGGCGACTTTAAATTATAAAATCGTTCTGTTTACCTATAAGGAAGCTGATTTGGTCTTAATAATTTCGGGTGAGAGCTTTTGTATATAAAAGCTTTACAACCATGCAAAAATATCGATTTTGAAAAATCTTGAGGGCGCACTATTTTTCAAATGTGCCAGTGTCTCTTTAAGCACTTTGAGCTCCTCCGCCTCGCTCCTGCCAACTCCAGGTGGCGCCCCTCCTACTCTAAACTTCACACCGGTGTTCCAACCCTGTCCAAAAGCTCTGAGCTCAGTGGCGGAGCCAAAGGGGGGAGTGCCCCCTCCCAATATTTGATTTCATCGGTTTGAGATGAGCCCGTCGGTTGACTTGAACAATTCAGGTCATGGCACTTACGGGCCGGATTGCCGGCAGAGTATGGGTTTAAAGTTTGATGGTAAGCGTGCGACAAGTAAATTTTACAGAATCGTGCTAGAATTAGCCCTCAGAAGACATTTAAAGGGGCATTTCGTGATCCACAGACTCGTCCCCCGACTTACCTAAAAATGTTGAGATTTTTTATCATCTGAACCGTTAGCCTTAGTAATCCACGTGTATCCAATCTTACGTGCAAATTTGGTCGCACCTGTTGGAAATTCGCAATTTTGAATTTTGGCTTATCTTGTTACTACATGTGTACTTTTGATAGGCCTACATTGGCACAAAAAGAAATCGCTTCCAAACCAAAGAGGGTGGCTATTTTTTCTCTTTACTTATTAAATTCTTGTAGGCTGGAAGACAAAAAAAAATAGTTAATTAAAAAAAATAAAAGTAAGGAAAGAATTTAGTATTGTTCCACCACCCCATGAATTCGGCAGCCTCAACGGAATAAACTGCATGTTGAAATGGTTGAAGGATGTGGTGGCAAAATACTCAATTCATACCAAAAGGAATATAGCCTATATTCAATAAACGAAAACAAAAGGACATGAATGAATGAATATTACAGCCAGCAGGAAGAAATGTAAGCAAGTCAAGATATGGCAAGACCTACAATTACTAGCGACAATCCCTACTGTATGGAAATGAAAATGGCCCCTTACTAAACAGCAGGAGAATAAGATCACCTCCTGTGAGATGCGAATGCTGAGGTACTGCCTTGGCATCAGCCTGGAAGAACACAAATGAAGACATAAGAGAGAAAGCTGATGTGATAGCAATCCAGGACCTAATGAGAAAGAAAAGGCTGGGTTGGTATGGTCATGTATGTCGTAGAGGAGAACAGGAGGACATCAGGAAGACGTTTGAGATGAAAGTTGGTGGACAGAGGAGGAGAGGAAGACCAAAACACCGCTGGAACGACACCCTTGAAGCTGACATGGACTGAACAGAGATGACACCCAAGACCGTGCACGATGGAAGGGCTGGTCAATATGGCTATCCGACAGAAACCCGCTACCCGTAAGGACAGAGGCGGCGAAAGGTGAGCAAGGTGAGCATACAATTACTAGC
This sequence comes from Ophioderma brevispina, assembly GCA_023653785.1. NCBI lineage: Eukaryota > Metazoa > Echinodermata > Ophiuroidea > Amphilepidida > Ophiodermatidae > Ophioderma > Ophioderma brevispina. The sequence continues at coordinate 39,578 of JAMKCH010006483.1, read as the reverse complement.
GAAGAAGACGTAAACTGATATTTGTAAAGAATTAAAAAAAATACATCGGTCCTCGGACCGCATGTATCGCCTGCCGTCGCGGTTTGTAATGATAGGTCTCATTTGACCTTTGACCTTGGCATGTGACCTTTGACCTCATTAACAAATGAGGGACCCAATGGTGCACCTATGGTTCAAGTTTGGTTCTAATTGAACTTAAACTTTTCAATTTAGGTCAATTTTACATTTTCAGCCTATCTTACAACTTGACCTCACATGACCTTTGATCTTGGGGTGTGACCTTTGACCTCATTAACATATGAGAGATCCAATGTTGCACCTATGGTTCAAGTTTGGTTCCAATTGAACTTCAACTTTTCAATTTAGGTCAATTTTACATTTTTTATCTTACAACTGTGTGGTCCAGTGGGCACAAAGGGCACGTGTGGTCCAGTGGATTGAGCGCTCGTCCCGTAATCCAAAGGTCGTGGGTTCGAGTCCCACTGCGGCCAACGTGTTGTGCCCTTGAGTAAGGCACTTTACCTTAATTACTCCTCTCCACCCAGGTGTATAAATGGGTACCAGCATTATTCAATGCTGGGAAAGTAACAGACTCGCTGTGCGGGAGGAGTGGCGAACCCCCCACAGCAAACATAATACGGAGGAGTCTGGCCCAAACGCTAAGGAAAGAGAGATGGGCACTCCGCGCACGAGCTTGCTCGGCACGAGACTTTACTTTACTTTACTTATCTTACAACTTGACCTCACATGACCTTTGACCTTGGTATGTGACCTTTGACCTCATCAGCAAATGCGGGATCCCATGTTGCATCTACGACTGAAGTTTGGTTTAAATCCATCAAAGTATGCAGATATTAAAGGCAAATGTTAACCCTTTTTCACAACAACAACATACATCAACAGACATCAACAGACTACAGGGGACAAAGTGATCCCTATGTGTCTTCCTGCCTCAAGGCAGGCGACACAAAAACGAGCGAAAGGTTACGAAAAAGTTGAGCACTCTTCCAAAACTGACTCAGGGATTTCGAAATATGTTTTATTGTTGTTGTTGTTGTTGTTGTGTGTATTAATTATATCATCTACAAGTAAAAAAATCTCTTAAAATACTTAATTCAACCACCAGTCTGGCGGAAGGTGCATCTCTAATATTAACAGGAAGCTTGTTCCACAGCCTATTACTGTGAGGTATGGTGGAGCCTATCCGTGAAGAGACTTATACCCATAAAGCAGGATTTTGCATCTGATACGTTCCTTAACAGGCAACCAATGAAGAGTGATCTAAAGCTGTGATGAACTCTGACCGCATGTGAACACCAAGCGCGCAGCCTATTTTGCAAGCGCTGGAGCCTTTTATTGGTGCCAAATAATAATGAGTTGGCATAGTCAAAGATCGTACAGCATGGTTGCAAGCATCACCGACGAGAACGCCATAAATTGGTAATTTACACTCTTACATATGGCTCCAATCTGATTGGACAAATTTTGATTTTTTTAAGTAACGCATGTGATATCATCTGAAAGCGTAGTTCATTATCTTTAATTTGCTGCAAAGAGCCTTCACGTCGGTTAGGCATTGACCGAGCTATTGTCGTTTGAATCAAGTAATCTGTTCGGCGCTCTGTCCACGGATTCATATTAAAATTAATGGCGTTCAGCGAAGCAAATCAGTGTCCAGAACAAAATCGGGCTATTTATTGACTGCAGAATAAATGTGACGCTATATAAAAAAAAATCAGTCACAATCGATGACCTCTTCACGTTTCTACGTCCTCATCACTTCCCGGGGGGGGCAGTTGTATTCAAAGGTGGATATGATGCGTGAACATGGACTTCCGAATGCACCCTAAACACGTATTTCCACCGACTAAAAGCATACCCTAAACAAGCATTTTTGTCTGTTTTTGCTACCATAAACAAGTCTTTTTGTCAGTAAACAAGTAATCAATGCATTGTGTTGAGGATATACCCATATTATCTGGCTTTGCTCATGTTGCTTTACTTCCAAATTACAATATTTTTGATGATTTTGATCTTGCGTACATCACAATTTCAGGGTTACGAAAAAAACATACCCTTTTGTCCATATTTTGCTGTTTTTGACACCCTGATCAATGTACGCGCGTACATCGCCTGTTGGAAAAAAGAGACCCTTTTTACGCGTTTTCTTGTTCACGCATTATATCCACCTTTGAATACGAGTGGCCCCCCCGGGCATCACTTATAAAACAGACACCGATTACAACCTAGTCATTCACGCACCGATTATCATTGAATTAGCTGATTCTGCAATTAACTTTTATGAGGCACAGGTTAGAAAAAGTTTTGTCAACATATTCAGATGAAATGATTATAATGTAACTGAAAATCCAGCTTAACTGTGAATCCAAGTGGAATGAAGTAGAATTAATCAGCCCAGAAATCCATCACAGCTGCCTCATTTCTTCATAAACTGTGTCACAGCTGGGTAAAGAGGTCAGGGTCAAATTTGGTGTTTCTTAATGCAAAATTATTTTGTTAAAAACTGCATGTGTATATCGAGGGTTGAGAATCAGAAGGACGTAACTCAACACTAAAAGAAATATTAAAGAATTTCTTTAATTCTGCTGTAATACTGCTTTTGAGAAATGTGATGTTTAATATTTTCTACTAAGCAAATCTATTCATTACTCAAAATGTAAACATCTCATAAAGCTCGTATATGGTACTGTAAGCAAACATTATATGAACTTTAGTAATGAGCTATTATGAACAGCAGAATTAAAGATATGTTTTAATATTTCTTTTATTGTTGAGTTACGTCCTTCTGATTGTCAACCCTCGATATAAAACTAGTCATTTGCCATTATTTAGAGAACCAAAAACCGAAAGAAAATCTAATATTGCAAACTTTTTTGTGCAAAATTGAATCCATATGACATCATACTAGGCATTGGTAGTCATTTTGGTATCAATGGACGGAGCAGGGTCCGAGTTATCCACTGATACCTGGGACAGTTATATCTTCTAGCACTTGGTAGTTTGTTGGCTTCATTGTATGCTGAATGCTGCTACACTGATCATCCTGGTATAGAGCTTAGGAGGAAAAGTTCATTGGTAGAACACCAGCGCTGTCACCTTCGGAGCCTAGTTTTATCCGTTTTAAGATTAAGCACTCCTGGTATATCTCCCTCTGTGAAGGTGACTTAGTAGGGAAAATTCGCCTTATGCAGTATATCTTTGTCTAGATCAGTGTGTTCTGAGGTTTCTGGGCTTTGGACAAGACTTTGGCGAGTTTAACCTGGTTCAATTCGTTAACCATTCCACTTCCCTCAGAGCATATTGCTGGAGTTACTTGTAGCTCCATTTGTCTGAATGCCTTGCAATTGTACTACCTAGGTGTTTCTAAGCCTGTCCTTTGTTTCAATTGTCCTCTAATGTTTAACCTGAATATTGATCAGACCGTTTAGTGTCCTCCGACGTGTCTGAAACCCACTGTCGGAAAAAATAACGGTCTGATGACCATCAAATACGGTTTCGGACCGCTTTCAATAACATAATGGACAGTTGAATAAAAGAGTAATGGATAATGAAGACCAGAAAAAGTCCAGACTTACATAAACCCATATCAAATACATCAAACTATCTGTCCACCATTTCTACACGTGTTCATATTTCTATTGATTGATTTGCTCATGCTGAAACTAGTTGCTAAGGCGTACGAAAAAGAAACCCTGTTTTTACGGGCGAGTGGACCTTTCGGGTAGGTCGGTCGGTCGGTGGGCCATTTTTTTTCTTTTTGGACTCAAAATTGGCTAAGAATAGCCCAAAATCTGAAAAATCAATAGAAAAAATGATTATTTTTTTACAAACCAATTTTCTAAAAAAAATTGATAAAATAAAAAAAAATCTGCAAAACTGAAAAATCCGGGTCGGTCGGGCCGTAAAACAGGTTTTTTTATTAATAAAATTTCGTCGCTACCTATATTTCGTCTTGATGGAATTATTGCTAACCGATTAGTTTACGCATAATGAAATTAATTGCTAATTTCAAACCGATTAATTTACGCCTTATGAAATTATGCTATTACATCACAAGACGATGATTGTAAAAAGAGATATGTTCCGACCGTAACCATAGTCCGGGCTCCATAGACGCCACGGAATAGAACGGGAGCTAATGTTGCGTGAAGAGTCAACTGATCGAGTGCCCCTTCTTCACCGTTGTAGACGGACTATGAGTCCGGATGCTAGATCTCCCTTCACACCGGTTTTCTGTTTAATTTTGTTTATGTGATTCACCCATCGTGTCCCCAGAGGAAATTTTGGACAGCGTCTATTCGTTGGAGAGGAGCAGAAAAGAAATATGTGGTCCGATTCAACTGTTTCATGAATGAACGGATAATCTGTCCTTTCCATGTTGACATCATTTTTACATAAGTCCGTGTCCACACTTGGTAGTTATAAGTTAATACGGTATTTAACTTTAAGTCACGATGAAAAATTAAAAAAAGCAAAACAAAAAAAACCAATCCACTAATTCCCCTACTGTCCTATTGTCCCCTAACAAGTTTTTTGTATAACAAGCATAAATCGTCTCCACAATGCGGTCGAACTAAGTCACTTAGGTCAAATCCTTCACACCTCTAATATGTCAGTAGAACAGTGCTAACTTGTTTTTGTTAACACTGGTCACCGTTAAGTCCGACAGAGCATGGCCACACGTACTTTACTAATCCCGTCGTAAAGTTCCGACCGTACTTAACCCTGCTCTTCTTCGTCCTAATCGTCGGACTAAGCCTATTTAGGTCCGATAGAGTGCGTTTCACACGGTAAATTTATAGCAAACACTAAAACCGATCGATTTAGGGTCGGTATTATGACTTATGTTCCGACCCCATGTGGAGACGATTACATAGGGTACCATAGGCGTGAGGGGAATAGTGGATTTGTTTTTTTAATTCCATCGGTATTAGTTAATACCGGTGTGAAAGCATATATAGTCCGGTGGGAGCCATAGTCCGAGCTCCATAGAGATAACGGAATAAAGCGTGAATTTAATGTTGCGTAAAGAGTCCACTGAATCGATTGCCCATTGTTCACCATTGTGTTCCGGACTATGAAGTACTCTCGCCAATGGTTCCTTCTACACCGGTAATAACGTTCGTGTGGACACGCCTATAGAAGTGCAAAAGACCTTTTATGTTCCTTTGTATCCAAATCACGAGCGCTCAGAAATCTTACAGTCAACTCACCTGTGACATTGAATACCACTAGCAATACGATTAGTCAGAATGTGTTGAAAGTTATGTTATCTTACAAATGCGCTTACGTTGGCTTGAATGCTTTCATTAACATAGATTGTTTTCCTCTTGTATGGAATTTCCATGTTTCAATAGATTTTGCGTGGATTTTAATTTTCTACCCAATGCACATGCCCCTCATTCAATGCCCATACCCTCAGAAAAGTACTAGAGTTGATACGAGGTTTGAATCTACTTAGCATAACATCGTTATAAAATATACCACCAATTGCCACTGCTAGTATCCAAATACTTCAGAGCGGATTCTCCACCTGATGCGTTTTCTGATTTCAACACTGTACTTACCATACTTCCAAGGTAAGGCAACTAATAGTAGATTCAACCCCATCGTGTCACCTCAAGTCCTTTCCAAAAAAAAGCTATTTTAGTAATGGAAGGGGTGCCCCTCCCAACAGCAAGATTTCCTGTTCGGATAGACGAGATCTAACACGGATCACGCAGTCTATACTAATCTGCCTGCATGTCACAGCTCATTTGTTGTCTACCCGCTTGCGTCCCTTTTCAGATATCTACGTACATAAGTTTTTCGCTGTCCTCCCCTTGTCCGCTGTCCATGTGTTGGGTCCCAGAGACGAGTATACCTTTTGCTACAACAGCTAGTGTACGTAACAGTGGCCTGCGAGCTGCATGCTTCTTGTTGCTACCTTGTCCTCAACCTTAGGTAGTTTCACCATAAAGCACAGAGTTTGAAGTGTTAGTCTCCAGTTGATGTTAACACTTTCCTCTCATTCTGGTGTAACAGCCATTGAAAGACCTCTCCAAATTGATTAAGCCATGCTATCGCACCCATACATTAAACTGATTCTACAGTTCTGTGAAGAAGCTCAAAAGTTACATTCTCGGGGACTATGGGATTTCCATATGTGGTTCATCATGTTTAGGGCTTTCCATGCAAGTGCTTTCTGAATTTTGATATCGCTTCTGTGGATTCTACCCATGCTCCAAGGTATTTGAAGTCATCGACCTCCTTCAGAACTGCCCTACATCGTATTGACATTGAAATAGGGGCATGTGCAGTGGATGGAAATTAAAATTCCACTCGAAATCTATTGTCAACTGCAGCCATGCAACTCATTATAGCTACATTAACTTTTCAATATATTCGACTACTCGCACTTGGCTTCAATGGTATTCAATTAACAAACATGTGAGTTTAATGTTACCGACTTTTCATCTTTCAGCTTGGATACGAGAAATAAAAAATTCTTTGCACTCTCTCATGTTAAACATGAAAGCCTGCGGGGGGGGCGCCTGATTATCCTAACTCCTCTCCCATCTAAGCGATGTCTGTCCAATCTATGGTGACAGGATGGGGTTTACTTTTCGTAATAGATTTGGGTACAGTAAAATAAGGTCTACTGTGTGAGTCAATAAAACCCTACATTCAGGAAAGATTTTTATAAGTTAAAGTTATATTTGGTTTGAATGTTTGCTTAGTTCATTTAAACAGGGATAAACAGCTATCAGAAGATTCTTATTTGGTGTCTTTCGGACTGGGGGTTTCATAAACTATGGTCAATTTTGCAATTTTGCGGAGAGACATACAAATTCTGTTTGGCCACTTTTAGCCATACAATGTGAAGAGACTGACACCGACGTAGACCATCTCATTGAGCAAAGACAATTCCCACATGCAATTTCAGATGTATCGATTCTTCTTGACAAACCATCATTGAATTCAAACGGTTTAGTTGAAACCTAATTATAAGTAAAATAACAATTTACTTTGATCATTGTTCATCATGACACTTCAATCATAAACAGTCAGTTATTGAAATTACTACCATACCAATGTCTCAGTTCGTGAACATGTTGGAAATGGCTCAGTGAGTTTTGTTTTACATCTCATAAAGTAATATTTGCACAAATACAGACTACTCATTGCGAGAACTAAAGCTGAATTTTTCTGTAAATAAACTGGAATTAAAACTTAAAATTCAATTGCAACTTTTTTTTTAAGCCTGAATACAACTTATTGTTCACTTTGACTCTCAAGTTCGTTGTAGTTCTGAAATTTGCCGATCCCAAAGTAAATGGTGGTCTTACACCAGCACCTGACCTTCTTATTTGAGAAATTGGAACATGTTTCACTCAGCATTTCTTTTAATGTCGGGAATATTAATTTTATAATCCTGCAATTATTCTCCCACCTTCTGTTTTTGGACATAATTTGGTGTTTAAATGTGTTACTCAAGTCTCAATCACAGCTGCGGACATGTTACTCTTTGTAAACGAGGGATCTTGCTTTTGCTCAAAATTGGCCAACATGATTTTTAATTCTTTTACTTCAAAATAGTGTATAACGTCTTCCTCCAAAGTCCCAATGACAACTCATAAACCTTTCTTCTGAAAGCGTGGGTTATCCTCTTATAACCAAAGCACAAACATTTGATCAGTAATACTAATTTTAAATTTTTTACCATTTTTTTTCTTTGGCATTCTTTCTCTATAACATGTTCATCTGCCTGGAACTACGCTGTATATATGAATACATTTAAACGTTCAAAGCTGTTTTTCATTTAAACCCACTGCACATGCCCCTCATTCAATGCCCATACCTCATAAATACTAGAGGTGGATACGATGGTTGAATCTACATAGGCATAACATCGTTATAAAATATAACCACCAATTGGCCACTGCTAGTATCCAAATACATTCAGAGTCGGATTCTACAACTGATGCAGGCTGATTTCACCACTGTACAAATACTTCCAGGTAAGCAACTATAGTAGATTCAACCATCGTGTCACCTCTAATACTTTCCTGAAGGTATTAGCCTCAACAGGGATCTCAACCCTGATCATCCAGTCTATACTATCCGGCATGCAGGTCACAAGCTCATTTGTGTCTCGCCTCTTGCGTCCTCTTTTCAGTGATATCTACGTACAGAAGTTTTCGCTGTCCGCCCCTTGTCCGATGTCCATGTTGGTTCCCAAGAACGCGTATCGCTACACGCTGCAGGTGACGGTAACTGGCCTGCGAGCTGCATGCTTCTTGTTGCTAACCTTGTCCTCAACCTTAGGGTAGTTCACCATAAAGCACAGATTATGAATTGTTTGTCTCCAGTTGATGTTAACACTTCCCCTCTGCATTTCTGGTGTAACAGCGCAGTGAGAGACCTCTCCAAAAATTGGATAATGACCTGGCTTCGCACCCTACAGTAAAACTGATCCTACAGTTTCTGTAAAGAAGCTCAAATTACTTGCGCGGTACATATGGGATTTCCATATGTTGGTTCATCTGTTTAGGTTTCCATGGAAGGGCTTTCCTATTGATATATCGGCTTCTGTGGATTCTACTCATGCTCCAAGTATAGTGAAGTCATCGACCTCCCTCATAACTGCCCCTACATCGGATTGAATGAATGAGGGGGCATTTGCGAGTGGATGGAAATAAAATTCCACTCTAAATCTATTGCAACATGCAGTCCAATAGCAAACTCATTTATAGCTACATTAACTCAATATATTCTGACTAATCGCACTTTGCTTCAAGGTATTCAATGTAACAAACAGGGTGAGTTTAATGTTACCGACTTTTCATCTTTCAGCTTTGGATACGAAGAATTAAAATTCGTGTGCACTGCTCTATGTAAAAACATGAAACCTGCGTCCGATATATCCTAACTCCTCTCCCATCTAATCGACTCTGTCCAAATCTCTGGTGACAGATGGGTTTAATTTTAGTAATAGATTTGGGGGTAGCATGTACAAAATAAAGGTCGACTGTGTGAGTCATAAAAACCCTACATTCCGGAAAGATTTTTTATGAAAGGTTAAAGTATAATTTGGTTGAATGTTTGCTTAGGGGTTATTTACAGGGATAACAGGCTATCAAGAAGATTATTATTTGGTGTTTTCGGACTGGGGGTTCAGCCAACTATGTCATTTTGCAATTTTTGCGGAGAGACCTAAGAATTCTGTTTGGCCACTTTTAGCCATACAATGTGCAAGAGACTGACACCGACTATACCATAACTCATTATACAAAGAAATCACACATGCAATTTCAGATGGTATCGATTTCTTCTGACCAAAACATCATTTGAATAAACCGGTGTTTATTATGAACATAATTATAAGTAAAATAACAGTTTTAATTGACATTGTTCAATCATGACACTTCAATCATAAACAGTCAGTTATTGAAATTACTACCATACCAATGTCTCAGTTCGTGAACATGTTGGAAATGGCTCAGTGAGTTTTGTTTTACATCTCATAAAGTAATATTTGCACAAATACAGACTACTCATTGCGAGAACTAAAGCTGAATTTTTCTGTAAATAAACTGGAATTAAAACTTAAAATTCAATTGCAACTTTTTTTTTAAGCCTGAATACAACTTATTGTTCACTTTGACTCTCAAGTTCGTTGTAGTTCTGAAATTTGCCGATCCAAAGTAAATGGTGGTCTTACACCAGCACCTGACCTTCTTATTTGAGAAATTGGAACATGTTTCACTCAGCATTTCTTTTAATGTCGGGAATATTAATTTTATAATCCTGCAATTATTCTCCCACCTTCTGTTTTTGGACATAATTTGGTGTTAAATGTGTTACTCAAGTCTCAATCACAGCTGCGGACATGTTACTCTTTGTAAACGAGGGATCTTGCTTTTGCTCAAAATTGGCCAACATGATTTTTAATTCTTTTACTTCAAAATAGTGTATAACGTCTTCCTCCAAAGTCCCAATGACAACTCATAAACCTTTCTTCTGAAAGCGTGGGTTATCCTCTTATAACCAAAGCACAAACATTTGATCAGTAATACTAATTTTAAATTTTTTACCATTTTTTTTCTTTGGCATTCTTTCTCTATAACATGTTCATCTGCCTGGAACTACGCTGTATATATGAATACATTTAAACGTTCAAAGCTGTTTTTATTATTGAACCCAATATTGGAACGTCTTCTGACTTTCTTTTCACTTCCTACGGAAATTAATTGGTAAAATATGCTGTTGGGCTTTTTTTTTCTTTCCAAATGCCTTGCAAGTCATGCATTTTGAAGGTCCAGATTATTCTACGCTCTATTATTTTGTGCATAACTAAAAACATAACTTACCAGCTGCCCTACAAAAGTATGTTATACACAAAATTAAACAAACCATACCATAATATGCCTATGCTTGTTTCTTAATCCAAGTACCAGAAATGGAAATCAGATAGTAAAGAAGCTCGTAAAAGCAACCTTGAAGATAAGGAATATTGAACTAGCTGTGTGAAAACACCTCAAGATGATTCCTAAATATTACAGATTAAAATTCACTTCATGTACCTGTTATTCATTAAATTTGCTTTTATAACGGCACCTAGAAATAGAATTGTCATTGTATTTAGTGTGAAATCATCCCAGTGGTCTTCATTTCCCATGAATACAGGTTTCCTTGGATGTTACTATCCTTTCTTAACCAAAATAAATTTGAATAAAGAAATTCAATTTAAAGCAATAACAACACCATTTTTTTTAAGGCGCCCCAATTTTCAAAATTTGAGATTTTTGCCCACACTGTGTTGGTAATTGTCGAGTAAACTTAAAAGAAAAGGCGGTGGTAATGCTAAAATGCTAATTTGTCATAAAGAAAGCGATGTTGTAATTTAGAAATCGGGATCCTTGGATTATGATTGTCATTATGGGGGCGAAGCTGGTGGAGGAAACGTCAAATTTGTGTCCATCCATGATAAATATTGTCACACTCACGAAAATGATCTCTAACATGACTTGATTGAACCGACGGAACATCTAATGCATGAGGTCGACACATAACATGGCGCAATGTCCCGGCTACACATTTGGAAGGACTTTCAGCAGCAGCTGATTATTTCGGATATCTCCGATATTAATTATACTAATTAAAAAAAATTTCTCTTTGGCAATAGATTTGAGCTCTATCATCACAGGTTTTGTTTCATAGCCAATTACCAATGACTGTGCAAACAAGAATAGTCTTAAAAAAAAAGAAAAATTGGGGGCGCTCTTCCAAAAATGTGCTGTTATTGCTTTAAGGAGTATATAAGTTAATGTTACATCATGATGTATATAGTATTGTTTGTGGCCAATTTGGAATGTCTCCAATTGGCAGGTTCATGGGGGATTAAAAACTTAAGAACTTTTAAAAGTAGATAAGCGGTATTTTTTAATATGAAAATATGGCGTTATTTGGCGATCATTTTAATTTTTTAATTGACCCTTGGCCCTCAAAAATTCAGCAAAGCAAATGACAGTTTCGTAATCAGTCCAAAAATCAGCTAGGGAAAGTTGTTGAAAACGCTTCTTACATGGCTGTATGGGAAAAACGAGGGTGGATCCGGTGGACTGTATTACATCAACGATACTATAGTACATGGAGAAAGAATGTAATAATGGTTTTTTTTTTCATATAACAATTTTTTTGACACCATGTTTTCCAATACAGAATTTCACGGAGAATCTGAAAATCAGGGTGTCAGTTTAAAAAATGGGTCTTGGGTGTTTTTTATAAGGGGAGGAAGGAAGAGGAGCGGGGGAAAAATGTGTTCAGGTGTATTAAAATATAAAATTTCAAAGCTTATTTCATTTTGAGTGCAATAAATATATTTGTATTTGGTTTATTATGAAAAGAAAAATGTGTCTTGAACTCATTGACTATTAAAAGCTTGTGTCGAGAGGGAGGGAAACACCTCCTTTAGATTCTTAATAGGTAAAGTTCAATAGAAGTACCGAGGTAAGCAAATGAGGTATACAGATGATTCCGGCTGCACCTATGATATTGTGAAGTAGCGACTTGACGAAAGTAAATGGCATAACCTCATTTGCTTACTTAGGACTTCCATATGAAACGTCTAATTTAATATGTTGTTTAGATCTTTGAGTTTGCAATCTTTTGTAAGCTTAGACGGCATGCCACAGTAGCCGAAACAACGCATTTTACCCATTCATTAAAGTGGCATAAAATCGATTTGGTGTATTGCGAATTTATTGTATATTATTTCTTAAATGATCAATAAATCAGATCAAACAAAGCAAGAAAGGGCCGGTGTGGCAGAAGCGATAGTCACCGGATTGCTAGTCCACTACAACGGTGAAGAATAGGGCAATTGACTCTTCACGCAACATTAGTTTCACGCTTTATCCGTTGTCCGCCTATGGAGCTTGGACTAGGCTCTTGCCGGCCCATATTTCCTTTTACAACGGGTTGGAAAAAAAAAAAAGGCAGATTAGTACGGCGGGACCCACAGTCCGGACTCCATAGACATTAACGGAATAAAGCGTGAAACCAATGTTAAGTGAAGAAGTCACTGAATCGAGTGCTTATTCTTTACCGTTGTAGCCGGGAATATGAGTTACGGCGCGGACTATAATACTTCTCCATGGTCTTGTGTATTTATGCTAAGTAAGAATGACCTATGTTGCATTTTATTTTTATTATTTACCAAAATCTTGTTTTCCCTAATGGTACAATTTTAGACAGCTCTGTATCTCCATACGTCCCAGGAGAAAAATAACTAGCGCAACTTGACGATCACGCAAAAAAAGGAGGTGGTACTCCGGGGGGGGGGGGGAGGACATGCCAACCTAACAAGCATGAGGTATACAATTGATTCCGTCATGAACTGCATGATGTTGTGTGAAGTAGCGCGTGACGAGTAAATGCCAATAGCTCATTTGCAACCTTAGGGAATTCCATATGAAACGTCTACACTTAAATGTGTTTAGATTCTTGAGTGTTGCAATCTTTTGTAAGCTTTAGACGGCAGGCTCACAGTAGCCGAACAACGGCATTTTACCCATTCATAAAAGTGGCACAAAAAATCGATTTTGGTGTTATTGTGAATTGAATTTAATTGTATATATTCTACTTGACAGAACAATAAGATCAAACAAAGGCCTAATGGAAAAAAGGCCGGTGTGGCAGAAGATATAGTCCCCCGGATTGATAGTCCACCTACAACGGTTGAAGAATAGGTGCAATCGATTCAGTTGAACTCTTCACGCAACCGTAGTTTCACGCTTTATTCCGTTGTCGCCTATGGAGCTTGGACTATGGCTCTTGCCGGCCCATATTTCCTTTTACACCGGTTTGAGAAGCAGATATAGCGGCGGGAACCATAGTCCGGACTCCATTGTATTGATCATTAAACGGAATGATAAAGCGTGAAACCAATGTTACGTGAAGGGCACTGAATCGTGTGCTCTATTCTTTACCGTTGTAGCGGGACTATGGAGTATGGCGGACTATAATTATTATACACTGGTCTTTGTTTAATTTTAGGATAAGGAAGAAGGACTATGTTGCATTTTATTTTTATATTTAACCATATTTAAAAAAAAAAAAAATTTACATTTTTATGACAGGCTGATTACCGTACGGCCCAAGAAAAATAACTAGCAAACTTGCGATCACCGACAAAAAAGGAGGTAAATCCGGGGGGGGAGGGGGTAGGACCTGCCAACCTAACAGCCAACAAATAATTCAAAACTGCATCAACTTCCGGGTACTACACTGTTCAAAATTTCCGTAAATTAAGACAACAGAGTTTTCGTAAATTTTTCTTTTTTTGGGGTGTTTTTAAAACAAAAAAAAGAAAAACAAAAAAATAAAAAAAATGTTTAATTTACGGAAATATTTCAAAAAATTTTGGCAAGCCATCTTTCCGGACTTTTTTTTTTGGTTCGTCCGTAATTAAATTACGGAAAAAATTCTGCTCAAATAACATTTTTTCTAGTAATATGAGGACAAATTTCTGTAAATTTACCCTAAAATGTATGGGAAATTACTACTGCCAGAAACTTTGTAACAGTGTAGTCTGTTTCAAAACCTTAACGGTAGGAGGGCGCTCTTACGCATATGACGGTTACACCCGACTTGACTAAAGACTATGTCTGGTCACGAATATTTTAAATCTAATGACCGTTATTGACATTACAATATTGTGCAGCGGGGTTAATCCACCAACCCCGACGGATTTTAAAGTCAATATTTTTTCCCAAAATTATCATAAGTATTACTAAGATCTTTTGAACAAAGGGTTAAGAGATGCTTTGGTAATGTCACTGGGACCGAGACTGCCATAGTAAATGCCCGTAGCAATTCCACAAATTACGTTTTTGATTATCTGGTCTGTATAGAATCATGTTGTGAAATACAAAGTTCAATCAAAAATCCTTCCTAGATAAATCACAACTTTGAAAATTCTGGATCCGAATTTTCGTAATACCGGTATGGGCTGTTATACTGTGATAATGTTTACTGCAATGAAAACGAAAAAAAAACATTCATCTCTAACTTTGAATTACATTTAATGCTATCTTTGTTCTAGATGACTATTTTTAACCGTCGTCTACCGAAGGGGGGGTGGTTCCCCCTTCAAATTTTTTCTCCGCTTGCTAAAACCCCCTTTTTGTGCCAAATATTTAATTGTAATTGTCAAGTGACATGTTCCGCTCCTTTATAATCAAAAACAACTCCACCGGGGTATAGGTAAGATACAGGTGATCCCAAAGTGATGGTTGGGGGGTGGTAACACACCCTCCCCTTCGGAAGAGAAATTACCAACATGCTAATACACACAGGAACATCACAGACACTTGATTTTTATACACAATAGATAGCTATGGTCCTCCTCTTTCCATTGATACACAATGAGTACGCAACAGCCTAGCTTACTTCAAAATGACGTCATAAAGTTCGCATTCAGCAAAACTCCATCTCAAACTCACACAGTGGAAATCAGATTTTCATGTGCGTTTTTGAACTCTACGTGATGGAGATGACTAGTTTTATATAAGGAACAGCAGTTTCGAGGCTATCATAAGGTGGTTTTGAGTCGTTAACTTGCGAAATATCAATTTTCCACCCTATATTCAGTATTTACGGTCCCTTCCTCAACATAATGACGTCATGGGGGACGTCCATAATGGGGATGTTAGTACTTATTTTGGTACCACTGGAAACTCTAGCTATCCTTTGGTACCAAATGTACAGGAATCGGGTGTTCGATACCGAAATCACAGGGGGGGGGTGTACACCCCCCCCCTTCGGAGTTTGTTACAAAAAAGGCTCAGGTAGACGAGGGTTATTACTACTACAAAAAGTTATGTTTGAAATCTGAGCCAGCCTTAATTAATAACATTAATGACCTATAAAAGCGAGGCGCTCTTTTCATTATTAAAATATTATGATGCGTGAATACTATGTGAGTTGGACTAAGGTATCTGCGATTTTAGCTGTTTTCTTTTGTTTTCCCACCATCGAAACGTCTCGCTGCCTTGCTTGATAGATATTTGAACAAGTCTTCGTATTCCTCATCCAGGCGCACTGGCTTTTATTCATATGCGCAAAGGCTTATGTATTAAATCAATTTCTGACTTGTATCGGGAAGCCCATTTATCTGCCCACATTTCCTCACGAATTAAGGGAGGGACTCTCGTCAACCACTGTCTTGACACTAGGGTCTCTAGAGAAAAGTCATGGATTAGAAAAAAAATCGATTACCAATGAATGTGAATCAATTTTTAACAGTGTTATAGCCAATGAATCTAATGATAATGAATATATTATTAGTGGTAATACCGATATTTCTGTCAACTGTATCGAACCAGTTTTTAACCATCCAGATAAAACTCCTTTGAAGACGATTCAGAACAGAGCTAAGTCCTATCTCAGGGATCAAGTGCAAAAGGCGTGGAACTCACATGTAAAAACTCTCCTTGTTCAAGGTCGGTTCTTTGAGCTTCTTGCCGCTGAAACAAAGTCTCACCATTGGAAAAGTATTATATATAAAATCTTCCTTATGGCGTTTTGAAGTTTCTGACCAATGCTCTTAGTGACACTCTCAATAATAAGGTCAACCTCAAAAGATGGGGTAAAGCTTCATCTGATAAGTGCAAAGCTTGTGGAAATCGCGAGACACTCCATCATGTCCTCAATAACTGTCAAACAGCGCTTGAACAAGGACGGTATACATGGAGACATAATAATATTCTTAAATATATTGTAAAAATAATGGAATCGGGTTTTACCAATAGCGATGAAAGTTCTCATGTTTTGTCTGACTTGGTGATCGGAGCTCACAAAACGCATACGCCTAGCACTACCACTGTTCCACCTGAGTGCACTATCACAAACCTCATTCCTGACATTTGCATATTTAGGAAAACTCTGAAAAAAATCACCATTATTGAATTAACTGTCCCTTTTGAATTTGGCATTGACAAGGCTCGTTCTTTCAAGTGAAATAAATATGCTCCTTTATTTGCTGACATTAAGAGCTCTGGCTATGAAGTAAATATAATTGCCATCGAAATTGGCTCTAGAGGATATATTAGTCCTGAAAATATTAATAGACTCAAAGATATTCTTAATCAGTGCAATAGGCCTGTCAACCTTAAGCAATTTCGTGATGGCCTGTCCAAGTTGGCTATTGTGTCTTCTTTTAGCATATTTCACGCAAAAAATGAGGCGACTTGGATTAACCCACCTGTTTTGGATATATAGGCATCTTATCATTCTATTTTTATCAAAGTCTCTTTGCTGTGTATGTGTGTTTTTGGGTGTGTGTACTTGCATGCTTGGATGTGTTTTGTTTGCTGGTTCTTTGTTTGTGAGTGATCTGGTTGTTTTTTATGTTATTGTGTGTGTGTGTGTTTGTGTGGGTGTATGTGTGTGCGTGTGTGTGTTTGTGTGTGTGTGTGTGTGTGTGTGTGTCGGTGCTGTGTATGTGTGTGTATGCGAACGTGTGTACGTGTATGTGCGCTTAATTTTATTATGTTTTGTATGTGTGCTTTGTGCTTTTTATAATATTTAACTGTATGTTTCCTTTATGCGTGTTAAGTACCCTTTTCATTCAAATTTTGTCTTGCGTGTCGCTTTTTTCACGGTAACTGCTCTAGACTCTGTATATATTTTGATGTTTAATTCATTTGTTGTTTTTAATCAATAAAGTGATGATAAATAAATAATTAGAGATTAAATGGAATAAAAATCACTCCCCTGTATTTTTATGCGATCATATAGATGAGGTGAAATCATGTTTATAAACCACGTAGCCTGGTCTACTGAGATGTTTAAGGTGCGAAGAATATGCCCATACGATTACAGCATTCATAGCTCATCATGCCTGTTGAGCGCGAATTTTAAAGCATAAGCCCTGCCGTGTTTTCACGCATACTGCTGGTCAGTGCTTTGTTCGTTGCCCGGCGCGTTGATGTCAATGTCACTCATCTATAAAACGATACCGTTATAGCGCGCAAGTTCTGCGACTTGAGATGACTTCTTTTGGGGGGGGGGGAACGGGGGGAATGAATTTTTTTTTTGGGGGACAGTAAATCATTTTGTATTTTTAGCCAAATCGTTGCCACAATCTGTCATTTTTTTCTGGGGGGGGGGGGGGACTGGGTGAAAAGAAAAATATAATGTTTTTGGCTTTTTTCCAGTTGGCCGCACCTAGCAATTAGGGTTGGACGAAGTAATCGGAATAAGCCTTATCTTGACCGTCGCCCCATGATCCCCGCCAAAGAGTCCGGGCAAGAGGTGCAACAGGAATCATCGTCGTATTTCCCCTTAGTCCTGGACATTTATTGGTCTAATGTCCATCTGGTCCAAATGAGTTAAATCAAATAGATATTAGAACAGGTTGGACATCGACCAAATGGATATTTACTAAATGTTGCTAGAACCAATTGGACCAGATGGATATTAAACCAGATGGGCATTAGGCCATTGGGTTACAGACAAAATTAGACGAAATTATATTAGACCAGATGGATATTACACCAATGGGAATTGCCCAAATGGTGTTTGTGGTTATTGGACCCAATGTAGTAGACGAAATGACATTAGACTAGGGAGGCCCATATTTGGTATTAGACAATATGGATTTAGACCATTGAAGTTAGACCAAATGGCTATTATGCCAAATGGGATTAGACCAAATTGCAACAAACCGTGGCTTTTGAGACACAGGCAACTTTGGAGTGCGCCATCAAGATTGTTAAAATAAAACAAATTTGATACCTTTCGCTGGTTTAAAGCTTATACGATTAGTCCTCGCCTTAATGATTATTAACAGCCCACATCAGCGCCCTTGTGGGTTATAATAACCACTCCGGAGTGGCTTTATTCAGTAAACCGCAAATTCATGGTGTTAAATACAGAAAACACACGCCGAGGTTGTTCCCTTGGCACCCACCCTGTTTGACCCGGCCTGTGACTTATGTGGCTTTAATATCAGATGAGTGTTTGTGGACCCCAATAAGTACGAAAACCCATTACGCACAAATTTGTACGTAATGGGCTAAGTCCTTATTTTTGGCAAAATTTTATGTATCTCGGGCCCAATACGTACAAAATAATTTCAGTCCTGACAAATGGGGCGCATCACAAGATCGTGAAAATAAATTTCTCCCTCCCTCTGGCAAACTCTCCTCTAATTGACTCACGTTTGGACCACATAACCAGTTCCGACCAAAAAAACCTTGTCCTTATTTAAACCCAGTCATAAATGCTTCCAAAATTGAATTTTTTAATTTTTTAGGTTTTTTCTTTTTTTAATTAATTAATTAAATGGTCATAATTGCTCAAAACATGCCTTTTTACGTTATATTATTTATAATACAAACATAAAAATGATGAAATGGTCATAAATTGCTGAAATATAATTGGTACGTATTGGGCCCAAGTGTCACTTTCTGGCAAACATACGTTATATTATATTATAATACAAACAGTCAATGATTGCAATGGTCATAAATGCTAAATAATTTTGTACGTATTGGGCCCAAGTGCAATTTCTAGCAAAATTTCAGTTTCCCCGGCCCAATACGTACAGATATGGGGGGGGGCTATGACACCTAAATCACATCAACCTTCTTTGTCAATCAAAAACACTACCTCAAACAAGTTCTAGACCATAAAAAGAGTTAGATTTTTAAGCATTTAAAAAAAAATGAATTGTTACAGTATTGCGATAGGTGACCAAATTTGCCTACATTCCAAATAAGTTACAAAACATTTTCAAATGACTTAAATTTTTGCATAATTGCAAAACATGCTTTTTACGTTGCCACATCATATTAGATAATAAGTCAACAGAAAAATATTAAATGTCATAATTGGGCTCACTAATGGAATCTGGCACGTATGGCCCAAGTGTCCATTTCTGCTAAGTTTCAGGTTCCCCCGCCCAATACGTACGAAAAAAAATGAGGGCGCACTTACAAAACTTTAAAATCCTAAAAGTTGTTTTTCATTGATTAAGCCTGAAACCAATTCGGCCGCATAAACCATTTCAGCCCAATTACACCTTGTCCTATTTCAATTTTATGGGGGAGGGGGCTAATTTTTAATTTGGACGTATTTTATCTAAAATTAAACCAAATCTTCTTTTAAATGAAAACACTACCCACCAATTTAACCATAAAAATCAGTTAGATAGTCATAAAATACTCAAAATTGAATTTGAACGTATTGGGCAGAGTGACAGAATTTACCCGCATGCTTAAGTATCGCCTCGTCTTCAATATGACGTCAGTCACCATCATTTGGTGGAGCAATGCTACATTTCAGACTACAGACCTTCAAACCTGTCAATCGATCCCAGGTTTATCGATTGCACATGGATCAGTGACCGGTGAATGTTATTGTAGTACTGAATGCGTCTAATTTGTCCACCAACATGGCTGTGCTATTGAATACGGTCTATAGGCTAAAACCAAAAATGTTGTATTTTTTTAAAAAATTTTCTATGGACACCTATGGGGCCCGCGTTGTCCAATTTCTTGCAAAATTCCAAGTTCCCCGGCCGAATACGTACTAAAAAATATAGTATAGGTATTTAAATTTTTGTATACAAGGCTTCATAGCGGACTGACAATAGACCTGCTGTGGAATTTTCCACAGGGGCCGCTTAGAATTGGGTCGTTTATGGCCGGTCGAGTAAATGAAAAGGAAGATAAGAAAAAAAAAAGAAACAACATTAAAAAGAAGTTATGTGGTAAAAGAGTAATATGCCTATGAGCTTATGAAGCAATATCAATTTTGGGCAAGAGGCCCGTGGTTAAAACACATTGATTTTAAAAGTGATGGACCGCCACCAGCTCTTTTGTTGAAACCTTCAACGTGGGATCATGCTGTCGATGTGGCTGGACTTTCATCGATATCTGAGAAAGTTGGCAAGCGTGGGGCCGTTAGCAGCCATACAGGGCCAACGAAAATTGAATGTACAAGTTTTCCTTTAAACGCCGTTGGAATCATATACAAACCCTTTGGGGAAATGTTTTTTATAATACATGGGCCCTCGGAGCCGCCCTTATGCAACCACACTCGTGCAGATTACGGTATAAGTAAACCATTTGTTTGTTCACTTGTTAAAAATGTCTCATAGAAGTATTTAGTTTGGTAGTTAATTACTCTTGTACCGTCATGCCTCCACTACTACTACATAAATATCAGAGCCCAGAGATTCGGGCCCGAAATGGTTTTAAAATTTGCAGCGCACCGCGCGAGAAAAAATTACATAATAATGCTTTTCACCACTGAGACCCGGTGATCGACGACTTTTGCGCCTCGATCGCTATCTATAGACTTCAAAAGCCACCAAATTTCATTCGAAAACGTTGCAACGCTGAGCACACATATCGCTGTGTCCTTCCTCATTGTCAGCCCCAACTTCTCCAATGAATGCACTTACGTAAGAGCTATCCGCCATGTTGAATTTCCGTACGCAGTCCTTTCAATTTCATGAACGGAAACTCACAATTTCTGTGCGGACCAACAAGGTGACAATCTATCATTTAAAAGATGGCCATGTACCTCAAGCTTTAAAAAAGTCAACTACAACCACTGCGTAAATGCCTCAAAGACGTATTTCGGGAGAGCAGCAGCTCGCTAAATCCTTTCTTTGGACAACTTTTACTCATCGTAACTAAGGCGCTATTACACATGTCCCGTGTAGTATTCAGAAAAACGGCTGCACTAGTCGTCAAAAACGCCGATCGATCGCAAAGTCCGATCGATCACCGCTCATGTGAAAGCCTTTATCTCAAATTATTATAACATAAAAAATATAAGTTGTAGCCTCAAAAAAGCCAACGCCAATGAAATCCTCTATTGTTAGGCCTTTGTATGATCTTGTGGGCCCGACCCCCGGTGAAAAATACCTCATTTCACCTAACTGAAGTACGAACGGCAAGGCCGACGTGACAACCAACGACATAATTTCATTGGGCGTCAACTGGGGGCAGGAGGGCGTGCCCCGGGCGCCACCGGGGGGGGGGGGGCGCTGAAATGACGTTGGAGAAAAATAAATTGACACTGTCAAAAGGCATTATGCCTATATTTTCATAATTGAGTCCTTTGAAGGGTATACTAACTTGCTAAACGCGTGGGCTTCGCCACTTGGACCTCCGTCAGGGGCAAGTATAGGCCTAGATCATTTGCTCCATATAATGAGATATGAGAGCTCTCCAAATGCAACTCAACATCTACTGAACACGAGAGATTTCGGGGCTTCGCTCCCTTACCCCTCAGGGAAGTATAGATCATTTCTTCATGATAATGAAAAAGAGTTCACCAATGCATTCAAACATGCTAAATAGAGCGCTTCCGGGGGCCCACCCCATGGACCCCGTAAGGGACAGTCTATTCATCTCCTGCCTGATAAAAGAATAACTGAGAGCTCCTCCGGGGCTCGCCCTCCTGGACATACGCGTAATCGGGGGGGGGGGGTGGTGATATATCCCCCCATAATTTGATGAGGGGGGTTGGCCAATACGATCATCTCCCAAGTTGATGCCCCGTTACATTGATGATGGACCAATGTTGATGGTACATTTCCGCGCGCTTCGCGCGCATTTTGTTATAATTACAATACATACACGTTTTAAGCTTCTAAATGGCAAAATTTTTAGCGGCGATTCTGGCGCACATCCCCGTTCCATTCAAAATTTTCATCAAACCTCACCCCCCAATGTCAAAAAGAAATTTACGCCACTTCCCCTGTCCCACATGGGCAAGAAAAGATAATTTCCTTCATGATAGGCCTGAATTAGATAACTGAGAGCTCTCCTGAAAGCATCAAACATGCTAAACCCGACAGCTCCGGGCTCCGCTTTAAGACAAAAGTTTATTTCATTAATACCTATTTGCCGACAAGTCAACACATTTGCCGACAACAGCAATTTAGCCGACACTTCCTTGTAATTGGGGGGGGGGGGGGAGGGTGTCACTCCCATCTAGCCCGGATTACATATACCCGACAACTGTCATTGCTCATGGTCCGTTCCAGTCCACATTTTTCCACGGGCCGGTTTTTCCACTCCCAGTCTGCCCCTGCCAAGGCTTTCACGAGCTATATGAGCACAAATAAAATTTTTAATGCTCTGTGCCACATGCAGCTGCAAGCACGTACTAGCAATTCGAGCAGTTACCCATTTTACTTTCAGGTTTGCGCAAATTTGCGCGCAGACAGTAAGTGCGAATGCAGTGGGGAGGTCCAAGTCATCATCTCTTTTGAGGGAAGACAAACATGTAAGTGGTATGTTTTGGTGGTAAAATTTAGTAAATAATAATATTTTGGACGACGTGGCCTTGAAATAAGACATGTCCATGAAGCAGATTATTAGCAGTACTTTAAAAGTTTATTTGGGGGAGGTATACTAGCACTCAGATAGCAGTTTTTACAG
The DNA here is from genome assembly GCA_023653785.1 of Ophioderma brevispina. Lineage (NCBI taxonomy): Eukaryota > Metazoa > Echinodermata > Ophiuroidea > Amphilepidida > Ophiodermatidae > Ophioderma > Ophioderma brevispina. The sequence continues at coordinate 16,608 of JAMKCH010006483.1, read as the reverse complement.
GGAATTGCCCACATGCTTTAAGTATAGTCTTAAAACCAAACATTTTAAAAAAATGACTTAAATTGTCATAATTGCTACAGGGGGACAGGGTGCATTGTTTACTTTTGTGTGTGCCCCAAGTGGGGTGTGAGCAGTGTTATATATCTTAGGAGTACAAACATAAAAATGAATGAGATGGTCATAAATTGCTCAAAATGGAACTTGTCCGTATTGGGCCCAAGTGGCAATTTTTGGCAAAATTTCAGGTCCCACGGCCGCAATTCAAGTACTAAACATATATTTTCTAAAATGAGGGCGCACTTCAACAATGCGCAAAAGCTGTTTTTCATTGACTCAGCCTAAAAACAATTCGGCCCCATAACCATTTCGATCCATTTAAAACTTGTCCTATTTCAAATTGATATGGGGGCGGGAAATATTTGTGCCTATGATATATAAATTAATTAAATCTTCTTTGTAAATCAAAACGCATACCTCAAACAAGATTTATACTATAAAAATGAGTTAGATAGTCATTTTAAATGCTTCAAAATTGAATTTGTACGTATAGGGCAGAGGTGGCCAAAAAAAAAAATTACTAAAATTGTCATAATTGCTCAAAACATGCATTTTTACGTTGCCCACATATTATATAATAATACAAACATTAAAATGAGTAAAATTATCATAAATTGCTCAAAATTGGAATTTGTACGTATTGAGCCCAAATTTCAGGTTACCTGACCCAATACGTACGAAAAAATATTTTGGCTGACAAATGTGGGCGCACTTGCAGAACTTTAAAGAAAAGTCCCCAAAAGTTGGTTTTCATTGACTCAGCCTAAAACCAATAATTCGGCCCCATAACCATTTCGACCCAATTAAAACGTGTCCTATTTCAAATGTATAGTGGGCTAATTGGGCCTATAATACCTAAATTAAATCAAATCTTCTTTGTAAATAAAAAAAACACATACCTCAAAGACGATTTAGACCATAAAAATGAGTTAGATAGTTATTAAATGCTTCAAAGGGAATTAGTATGTATTGGGCCCAAGTGTCATTGTTTTTTGCAAAATTTCAGGTTCCCCGGCCCAATATAGATAGTCATTAAGCGCTTGGGCATAGGCAGAGGTGGCAAAATAGTCCACAATCTTAAGTATAGGCTAAAACCCAAAATTTCAAAATTATTTAAATTATCATAATTGCTCAAAACATGCATTTTTACGTTGCCCACATCATATTGTATAATAATACAAACATAAAAATGAGTGGAATGGTCATAAATTGCTCAAAAATGGAATTTGCACGTATTGGCCCCAAGTGTCAATTTTTGGCAAAATTTCCGGTTACCCGGCCCAAAACGTACGAAAAATATTTTTGTCTGAAAAATGAGGGCGCACTTACAAAACTTTAAAAAGTCCCCTAAAACCAATTCGGCCCCATAACCATAAAAGTTACGTGTAAAATAAGAAATGACGTTGTACCTTATTAAAACAACACGTTAATTAGGAAGTTACGTAAAAAATATCGAGCTAGAATTGGTCAATGTCAAATAAAGAAAGACTGATTGGTGGGTTTTATGTTGTGTGTTATCCTGATTTACATGTTCCTTTCTGAAATTTCATGTGTCATTAGAGTAATAACATGTGTATGCTTACTTTGGATCCCATCATGCCAAAAAGCAAATTGTGCTTGCAGAAAATGGCCAAAAACGGTGTGGAAAAACCAGCGATTGCTACCACATTTGGTTTATAAAAAATAAGCTCTCAGTTATGTCGTCATTCGTTATGCGTCATTTGTGTTAAAAAAACTTGAATGTTTGTACTGATTTGAAGGAAAGGACATTATGTAGTACACAACTGATACCAAAAATGATGTTTGTCGCTGGACTTAGAAAAAAAATCAGGGGGGTGGGGTGGTATATTCCCCCACCCCGTGTTAACAGAGTAACAAAAACCCTGTTTGGACGAGGGTAATCAAATTAGATGCTATTATGTAATTGATCCGTTAATCTAGTTCCCGCGTACAAAGGAATGGTAAATGCTCAGAACAGACAGTAGTATAAAATAGTAAAATCTATCTACACCCCTGTTTTTGTAAACATAAACTCGGCAAAAAAAGTTCCTGGACACTTAGAAAAAAAGTCAAATTATTTCATATTATATATACTAAAGGCACAGAGTTGTATATCACAAAAACAGACATTCTCCTCTATCGCTTTGAGGTGGAATGAAAATGTCACCATTCATGCATGGATGGTTACATGCAGTTTTGAAAGGACAGGTGCATAAATGAAAATTGCCAACGGTGCCCAGTTATCAAGTTGCATTGAATATCAATTTTGACCACTTTCTTCAACACTGGAAACAGAGGTGAGATGAAATGAAGTGGAAAGATCAGTGGGTTGAAATGAAACCCACTGTGTTAATCCCACTGCATGTTTTTTTCCTCTGTCAAAATGGGAAAACTCGGAGCAGGATCGTGCGAGATCCATAGGGTATGCTCAGGCTGGACGTCCTTCATTATGTCGCTCGTGTTTGTTCACGTATCACCAAGCACAAGTTCAGTAGTACACCGCCGATTCATTGAGAGTGAGAAGTTAACTATCGCCCGAGACCAAAGTTACAACACTAGATGAAGACCAACGTATCAGAACTCTATAGCCCTAAGGAGATAAACTGTGACCGCACCAGTTATTTAGCCAGATCCATGCCGCCTATCAAGGTCAAGGTGATGTCGCTTCCAGTTCAAACTGTACAGGGAATTAGGACTCATGCATGACGTCGGCGAATAGGGTCCAAAACCTGCAAAGAAAACTTGACTCACCTAACATCGGACAAAGCAAGGTTATGGTGGACCAGAAAAACCTGAAAAGATGCAACAAGGGGACAATGACGTCAAGTTCTCTAGTATGATCAATCAAGATTTGTATCCACACAATGATGGAAGGGGACAAGTGTGGGGAAAGAGAGGGGAACGGTAGTTTTTAGAGAAAACATTTTGTGTGCGAGAAGTGCAGCAAGGAAGGGGTGTGAAATGAAAAGCCACGCATTAATTGTCGTCTAAAAACCGATGCATCCAAGATTAACAAGTTCTGACATTGCTTTGCTTTTGGAAAACGATGTTTCATTTTGTCATGCAAGTTTAAGGCTTTCATTGTGAGAGAAAAATCCAAACCCAGTATCCCATAATATTGCCTTTGTGTTGTAAATGACTCAACGAACACCCCAGATTCACTGACCTCCAAATTGAATGGGCGCGAAATCTAATTTTTGCAATTTTCATTAAGAACCTTGCCTGTTAAGTGGTGTGATCAGTAATGAAGGAATGCTAAACATTGCAAATTCCATCCAAAAACGGACAGGAGATGAATGCTCTTATCTTTTGATATAACAAGGTATTTGCCTTCTATGAGATAAATATGGAAATATTTAAATTTTTCTAACTGTCCAGGAACTTTTTTGCCGAGTTTGATCCAATCTTAACTTGAAACAACTACTAGTTAATGTTTTAAGTGTATTATGTTGGAGTAAAGTAAAAAAAATGGCCTCTTTTTGGTGAAAATTGGCGGTCATGAAAATCAATGTTCTGCCCCTAATTTCAAGGTTGAATAATATTTGTCTTTTTTTACACAGTCGAGGAACTCGACTGTGTTTTTCTTCTGTACGGTTTCTTTCTTTCTTCATCTTTCTTTCTGTCAACATGCTAATATCTCAGACATGGAACATCCCATAATAACCAAAATTGGTCACAAGGACAAGTACATGCACAGAAACTTTTGACATGACCCGATTGGTGTCAAAGGTCACGATAGGGTCACAGGCTTGAGCCCCTTTACAAAAGTTATGGGTCAAGAGGTCAATATGGGGTCACAGAGGTCAAACATATTTACTCTGTGTAAAATTTAAAACAAGGTCAAATAGAAAATCTTTTTATCCCACCCTGTAGTACTTGATGAGAGGTCAATAAAAGTCAATCATGACCCCATCACATGACCCATGGTTTAGGGGTCAAAGGTCAAAATACATCAAATTACGTTATACTTCAAAGCACTACTCCTTTTACAGATTACATAGTATGATCACGTGACTCATGTATGTGATGCAGCTTCACATCCCCCACAAAAGTTACTTAATGACATTTTGATCAAATGTCATAAAAATGCTTCTTCTACAAGTTCCGGTCTCAGTACTCTCGACTGTGTTCAGATCTGTAGACAGATCTAGTTCTTTCTTTGTTGTTAATATTTTAGTGTAGTCTTGATATGTGATGAGTTTTATTGTTGAAATATTCCTTTGGGAAATGAGGTTTTTTTTCAAATGAGGGTCCCTAGGGACCCCCCTTGACCACCAACGGGCATGCCAAAGATCAAAGCCAAGACACCTAAGAAGACAATTTTGGTGTTTTCTCTCTCGTTCAAGGAGTTCAATAAAACTATTCCCAAAAGTGTAAAATGTTGCATGTGCCGACATTTTCCAAGATGGCTGACATTTTATTGACACGAACCTTGCATTTCCTATTATATAGCCTATGAAGATGATTGTGGTGCCAAATTAAATATTTTCTGTGTCAAGGAGTTCAACAAAACTATTACAAAAGTGTTAGTTGAATATAAAAGTAATGGAAGTTTCATACGTCACTGTTTTCCAAGACATATAAAAGGCAAAATCCGTTATACCTCATACTATACAGCACCTCGGATGACGATTTTTGATTTATATACTCTATATGTACTCACCCAAAACATATATCTGGAATTTCATGGGAATTTTGATATTTAGGCCTGTACATACTTATGTAGGTCATTGGGCCTGTATTACTTTAATAGAAAACTATTATTTGTTTTAGATATGTCAAGAGTAAAATGGCCCCGAATTTTGACAAATTAAATGGTCATGGTCACGTGCACACCTGTTGGTAGCCAATACTTTGGGGTTTTCGTTCATAGGGGCCATAAAGCGCTTTCATTCATAGGGGCCATAAAGCACAGTTAGGAAGTTCTAAGGAGGAGTTATTATGTGTTGGTATTAATTATCAAGCATCTGAGTTAATATATATTTTATCACTGTGTCAAATTAAGACTGACATTGCAGTAACTTGACACTCTTGGGTACTTGTATATAAAATATTGTGCTATCTTGGAAAACACGTGACAGATGCAAATAAACATCACTTTTATATATATCCTACAGTTTTTGAGAATAGTTTTATTGAACTCCTTGACCCAGAAAACACTCAATTTGACACCAAAATCGTCTTCTTAGGTTATATAATAAATTATGGTTTTCTTAGACGAGATGTCAGCCATGTTGAACAATAGCTGTGTATATAAATTTCCATGACTCAGACAATTCTGGCAATTGTATATTGAACCTCTTGACCCAAACAACATACATTCCGACACTGAGTCGCCATAGTAGTGCTATTACCTTTAAAATGGCGGCCATTTTTGGAAAATGTTGGTTTATGCAAATTGCCATCATTTTTATTTTTGTCATCACGCATCACGCATTTTCATGAACTACACAACCCAATGATCAATTTAGCTATGATTGCAAATGTTATTATTCTGGCCCTGGTTGGTAGAAATCTAGGGCCCCTTTCACTTGATGCTGCAGCACTAATGTCATTTTGAAAGTAACACACATGTCAATACGCGGATTTTGGGTTTCCTACCGGAAATCATTTTGTTCCGAAATTCGTATGCATTGTGGGATAGGAATGCACCAACGATGTAGGAGTAGATAAAATAAATGGCGCATATATATTCTATGGTGTTTTGTGTCATACGGTCATCACTCCATGCACGCTCGCGGTTTAGTGCGCCTCCTTTAAACTACGCGCACATTTTGTGGCGCAAAAAATACAAGGCAATCAAAGAGTACTCGTTACTGGTAAAATTTATGTACAGCAAGCGGTTTTTGCACAGTTATGACAGAAAAATTACCGTATGACACAAGACACCATAGAATATATATGCGCTATTTATTTTATATACTCCTACATCGTTGGTGCATTCCTATCCCACAATGCATAAGAATTTCGGAACAAAATGATTTCCGGTAGGAAACCCATTCACACATTTTATGATCCTTTTGGCCAAAAGTAGCATTTTCATCACATCACTGTCAGTGATTTATCAGAAAATCGAACAAAATCACCAAAAATCAGATTTGTGCATGTCTGTAACAAGTATAGGTAACATAACATACCTACAAATGATAAGACCAAAAGGCATCTGATAAAGACAAAATCGGATATTCTAGTCATCACTGTCCGTACGGACACTTAGTACAACACGTAATTGAATGGAGATTCATATCTTTGAACATAGCTGTTTTCTGTCATATTTTCAGTTTCAAAAATATTCTTTGCGAATTCCAGCGTTTTATCCTTCACTTTTAAACTATTCCTAATATTTTGACTCTTTCGAGTAAATCACTGATAGTGTCTTTAATTGACACGACTTTTGGGACTTTTTAAAGGTCTATAGGTGCGCCCTCATTTGTCAGACCAAAATATTTTTTCGTACGTATTGGGCTGGGGAAGCTGAAGTTTTGCCCCAAAAAATGACACTTGGGCCCAATACGTACAACTTCCATTTTTGAGCAATTTATGACCATTTCACTCATTTTATGTTTGTATATCACAGGGTTTGTGTCCATAGACTGCTCGATCATTTATGCAAAAATTATAACTAAGTCTAAGACAAGCCTTTACTGTATATCATATGAAGGTAATGGTCAAGAATTACTGTGAGTCTGAAAAAATTTGAAGATAAAATTCGTCATTGGTTTCAAAATGCAACAAAACTTGCAAAAATTCATCTGCTGATGAATTTTTTTGACCACTATTCTAAAATTTGTATTGATTGTTGGACCAACCATGCTCCTTCAAAACAAGATTCTTTACTACCACCCGCACTCGGCGGCCATGGTACAATGTAGAGATTGCATGTGCTAGGCGTGTCCGTAGAAAACTAGAGCGTAAGTGGAAGGAATCCTTCAGAAACAAGATCGTGTTCCTGCTATCTAAACTCAATTGCACAAGGTTAATGAATATGATCACAAGTGCAAAAACGAGTGGGGCGGGGGGGGTTTAAAAAACCAAAATAGCAAGGGATAGCCACGATCTGTTTCGAACAATCATACCATTGCTTACTAATCAAAAACCACTGGCCTAAGTCTACGACTCCTCAGAGAGGATGTGCGAAAAGTTTTCTAACTTTTTCAGAGTAAACGGACAAGATCCGTAGAGACCTGGATGCTGTTGCCACATCCAGTCAAAACACTGATTTGATAACTGCAAAAAGGAGCAACAAGGGTACGGGTTGAGCGTTTTTGAACCTACGTCACACTCGAGGAAGTGAGTAAGGTCATATGCAAACTAAACTTCCTAACAAAACCTGTTCTCTTGACCCATTACCGACATGGCTCTTGATACAAAACCTGCCTCTCGTTGCACCCATCATTACCAAAATTGTTAATGTTTCCATTGTCCACTGGTAACCTTTCCAATCCTTCTTAAGAATGCTATAGTCACTCTTCTATTCCTTTACTCCAATTCTTAAAAAGCCGTCACTCGATCCAATGTTTTGAAAACTTAGACCAATATCTAACATAAATTCCATAATCTAAAGGACTTGAGTGCAAATCGTTGCAACTAGGTACAAAGATTTTTTCAAACAAACAAACTCAATGACCCCTCCAGTCAGCAACCGACAGGGCCACATCACGGAACTGCTTTGCTCAAAGTTAAAAATGATTTCATGCATGAGCTGGATGAGGGTAGGGTCGTGTTGCTGGTCTTGTTAGACCTCACTGCAGCCTTCGGACCCATTGATCACGCCACTCTCATTTAATATAGACTTCGTACCATTGGGGTTTCAGGACCACCCCTCAATTGGTTTCAATCAATAATGTCAAGCAGACAAGCTCTGTCAATATGATAACAGTCCTTTCTTTCTGCTGCTGTTTCCCTTGACTATGGGCTGGCTCAGGGTTTCATTATGGCCCCTTGTCTTGTCTCCTGTATACGTTCCAATTGTCAGATCATCCGTAGCCAAATCTTTCATATCATATTTACGCTGATGATACTCAGTTGTTAACTGCCTTTATAACAAAACACCCCAGACGTGCCATGACACGTCAGTTCCATAAATCGTCTCCAAAATTGTATTCTTGATATTCAATGTTGGATGACTCATGCCAAGTTGAAGCTAAACATGGAGAAAACAGAGTTCCCTTGTTTTGGGCTCATCCCACAACCTCACTCTATTAACAGCTCAGTTTAAGAGTTGGTTCCGGTTCCTCCGCTACTGTTAACTCTGTAAAAGGGTTCGTCAATCTTGTATAATGTTTTTGATAGCAACAATGTCCTGTCCAGATCATGTAAAGGGGCTTGCCTGCACTCTAAACTATCAACCTTAAGAAATATTTCACGTACATACGGTACCATTAATGAGGACACACTGCCATCCTGTTGTCAGAGCTCGCCGTGAGCTCCCGCTTGATGACGGAAAACTCTCTGCTGGCTGGAATCACTTGAAGTCAACTCAAAAATTTCTTGCGCATTAAAACAATCAGCCCGGCTGATATTTGGAATACGCAGGGCACAGGCAGCGATTCATATATCACACTATCTCGCCTCGTCCTTCACGGCTTCCATTCAGCATGCGAGTGATTTCACCAAAGTTCTAGTTTTTATATTTCAGTGCATAAATAACTTGGCACCTCCTATTTGTCCAAACTCATATCACACTGTCAACAAACACACCGGGATGGTAACAAACGTAATCTTCGCTCCTCTAAAGATACCACCAGACTAAGTATTCCTAAAACCAAAAGACCGTTGGCGATCATAAGTTCTCTGTGTATGGTCCACGCCTCTGGAATTCACTTCCCACCTCTATCAGAGAGGCCCCATCACTTCAGGTTTTTAAAAAGCAAATTAAGACTCACCTGTTTGAATTACTGTAATTTTTGTTGTTGTAAAGCGCTTTGATCTGTGGAAAAGCGCTATATAAATTCTCTATGTATTATGTTGTAGTGTTTGAATTAAAATTTGGCTGAAAATCCAAGATGGCGGCCGTGAAGCTATTGTTTTTCAGGTGCTCACAAAAGTAATCATCAGAAGAAAATTAAGTGGAAGACAAGGCATTGGCATGTTTTATATGAAAGATAATTGGATAAGCATTAATCCTCAAAATATAGGAATATTGGTCAAAAATCCAGAATAGCGGATATGCAATAAATGATCAGGTCCGTACCCTTTATTATAAAATATGATGTGGGCAACGCAAAAATGCATGTTTTGAGCAATTATGACAATTTAAGTATTTTTTTTAAAATGTTGGTTTTAGCCTAGATACTTAAGTATGTGGACAATTTTGGTCACCTCTGCCCAATACGTAAAAATTCAAATTTCAAGCATTTTATGACTATCTCACTCATCTTTTATGGTCTAAATCGTGTTTGAGGTATGTGTTTTTGATTTACAAAGAATATTTGATTTAACTTAGGTATCATAGGCCCAAATAGAACCCCACCTACATATCAAGTTGAAATACGGACAAGCTTTAATTGGGTCAAAATGGTTATGGGGCCGAATTGGTTTTAAGCTAGGTCAATGAAAAACAACTTTTGGGGCCTTTTTTTAAAGGTCAATCAGTGAGCCCTTATTTGTCAGACCAAAATATTTTTTCGTACGTATTGGGCCGGGGAACCTATTATTTTGCCAGAAATTTACAATTTGGTCCAATACGTCCAAATTCCATTTTTGAGCAATTTATGACCATCTCATTTATTTTTTATGTCTGTAGTATTATACCATATAAAATTGGGCAACGTAAAAATGAATGTTTTGATCAATTGTGACAATTTAAGTAATTTTAAAAATTGTTGGTTTTAGCCTATATTTAAGTATGTGGACAATTTTGGTCACCTCTGCCCAATACGTAAACATTCAAATTTCAAGCATTTTATGACTAACTCATCTTGTATGGTCTAAATCTTGTTTGAGGTATGTGTTTTTGATTTACAAAGAATATTTGATTTAACTTAGGTATCATAGGCCCAAAAAGACCCCCACCACCATATCAAGTTGAAATACGGACAAGCTTTAATTTGGTCAAATGGTTATGGGGCCGAATTGGTTTTAAGCTAGGTCAATGAAAAACAACTTTTGGGACTTTTTAAAGGTCAATCAGTGAGCCCTTATTTGTCAGACCAAAATATTTTTTTGTACGTATTGGGCAGGGGAACCTGAAATGTTGCAAAAATTTACCAACTTGGGCCCAACACGTACACATTTCATAGTTGAGACAATTTGACAATTTCATATTATTTCATTATTATAAAATTACATGTGGGGGCAACGTAAAATTGCATGTTTTGATCAATTGTGACAATTTAAGTAATTTTGTTGTTGGTTTTAGACTATATTTAAGTATGTGGACAATTTTGGTCCTCTCTGCCAATACATAACAATTCAAAATTTTAAGCATTTTCTGACTTTCTAACTCATTTAGTTTTATGGTCTTAAATCGTGCAGGTATGGTGTTTGATTTCAAAGAATATTTGATTTAACTTCACGGTATCATAGGGACCAAATAGCCCAAACCCCAATATCAAGTTGAAATACGGAAAGCTTTAATTGGGTCCGAAATTGTGTGGGGCCCGAATTGGTTTTAGGCTGAGCCGATTGAAAAAAGGACTTTTGGAGTTTTCACTAATTTTTCTGGTAGTATATTATAAAGATGATTGTGCGCAACGCCAAAATGATGTTTTGTCAGCCAATACGACAATTAAAGTATTTTTTTTAAATGTTGGTTTTTTTTTTTTAAACGTTTAAAAAACATTCTTTTTGTCAAACAGTTGACAACAATGTTCCTTACAAAATTCAAATTTCAAGCATTTTGCTGGCGATCTAACTCATCTTTTATGGTCTAAAGCTTGTTTGAGGTATGTGTTTTGGATTACCAAAATTAATAAGATTTGAATTAACTTACTAGGTATAATAGGCCCAAATAGCCCCCCCCCCCCCATATCAAGTTGAAATAAGGACAAGGTTACTTGGGTCGAAATGGTTATTGGGGCAGAAGTGGTTTTAGGCTGAGTCAATGAAAACAATTTTTGGAGACTTTTTTTTAAATTTTGATAAGTGCACCCCATTTGTCAAACAAAAATCTTCTTGTCGTAGTATTAAGGTACGTGGGAACAAAACTTGCGGTTTTGAGGTGAGAAACAATGCATATTGCAAAGCTCTATTCCAATTATGTGCTAATTTGATGGTTAACCATTTAAACGGCGGTTTTTTTGTTGTTTGTATCTGGAAATGAAATGGATTGAGGGCTCAAATTTCAGGACGACAATGAGGGAAAAAACGGTCTTTCATCTGATATCACAATCGGATACCTACTTCCCGGGAAACAGGGGGGTCCAAAAGAAGCCTTTTGACGAAGGTATATAGGACAAGGTTGTATTGGGCGAAATGGTTATGTAGTTTTAAGCTGGATCAATAGAGGAGAGGTTTTGCGAGGAAGTGAGAAACTTTATTTTCAAGATCTGTGATGCGCCCTCATTGTCAGACTGAAATTATTTTTCAGTACGTATTGATGAGAAATAAAATTTCAAAAAAAGAAGATTGGACCATTACGTACAAATTGGACGAAATGGGTTTTCGTGACGTACTGCGGTCACAACAAATGAGGTACGAGTCGGATGATATTCCGATGTGAACTCGGCATGCCATGGTTTGTAAAATTATCGAAAGTGTAATACTTCATATTCGTAGACTAATTGTTACTACATTCCATAACGTTATTAATAGTGGTGAATAAAAGCGTAGGCCGTTGTATTCGAGGAGGATGGTAAGTGCTAGCAATACACGGTCAATTCGTTCCAATCAAAATTACAATTTGGCTTTTCAGCGCTCGTTCTCTAGTAATGGATTCAGTATTTTCCATGATAACAAAAAGTTCCTAACATAGTTACTATGCGTCACAATGGACGTCCAAATAACTATGACAAAATTTCAATAGTTTTGCGCCTAAAAAGGTAGGAATATTATCGATTTTTCATTCCTCCGTTTCGATTTTCAACTCTATAGTCCGTCTCAAAAAAAAAAATGTTGCATGTGTGTGAACAAAAAAAAAAAACAAATTGCTTTTTGCAATTAGAAAAACTGTGTACATGATGCTTACAAGTTACGGACGCAGTCGTGAGCTTGAAATGTTGCTTGTTCTGTTCAATTTGCTCGAGATATGTTTTAGTTAACAAAATGCAATGGTGCGCCCGCAAGCGGAGTGCCCATCTTTCATTGGCCGTTTGCGGCCAGACTCCATCATATAATGTTGCTGTGGGAGTTCGCCACTCTCCCGCCACAGCGATTCTGTTTTTGCTATTCCCAGCATATGCCGGTGTCATAAAAGCAGATTAGTCCGGCGGGAGCCACAGTCCGGGAATAAAAGCGTGAAAACATAAGTTGCGTGAAGAGCTTCACGAATCCGATGCCGATTGTTCACCATTGTTCCCGGACTTGAGTACGCCAGTAGAAGTACCGATGTAGAGAGTTAACCATTGTCCGGCGTACTCATAGATCCCGGGAACAATTGGTGAACAATTAGGGCAATCGATTTAGTGACTCTTTACGCAACATTAGTTTCACGCTTTATTTCAGTTATCGTCTATGGAGCCCCGGACGATGGGCTACTACCGGACTATATCTGATTCACACGGTACCCATTTATACTCCTGGGTGGAGAGAGGCAAGCGAAGTAAAAAAAAGTGCCTTGCCCAAGTGCACAACACATTGGCGACAGCGGGGCTTGAACCCACAACCTTATGCGGCGAGCGCTGATCCACTGCACCACATGTGCCCCTTTCTTTGTTTAGTTAACAACGAAAGGGTAAAATCACAATTGTCCACAGAGCTAAAAAATAGGCATTCTCACACCCGAATTGCAACTGAGCATCTGTCACATGCAGGACCACAAGGTCAATTTTATTGCTATCAAAACAAATCATTTGCATACATGCAGAAATGAACCTGAATTGCTAAATATTTAACTGGTCTGACAAATATGTAGCCTGTAGCCTTTTAAGGTTACCATACTTATCTGTATCCAGACCTCATTGGATGGCTAGGAAGAATTTCCTGGAAGAGCACCAAACGCAGTTATCAATTGCCATCGACCGTACAATTGGCCAGGCCAGTTCTTCCTAACCTCCACACTTTGTCTAAATTCCTAATGGCTTGACATATAAATATAAACATCAAAATATTACAAAATTTCAAAGCATTTTTCCGCCTTCACCATCAACTTCTTCAAAAAATACCTATTCATGACTTAACCTATGAATAATAAATCTAGCCTGCCAAAACAAGACCCGAAAAAGAACTTATACCGATCGGCGTATAAAATACACATACCATTACAAATTTTACAAGGCAAATCGAGACCCAAAGCGGATCTTATACCAATCTGCTGACACTCACCTTGAATATAAAGTACTACAAATAATTAACAATTTATCCGCCAATCGAGACCCAAAGCGGATCTTGTAAAAGATCTGCGGATAAAATACACATACAATTACTAAATTAACCAGTCAAATCGAGACCCAAAGCGGATCTTATATCGATCTGCTGGCACACTACACCAAATTAAGTACTACAACATTTACCAGTCGAATCGAGATCCGAAGCGGACCTTATACCGATCTGCCGACACTCTATTCCATATATAATACTTCAAATTTACCAGCCAAATCGAGACCCAAAGCGGATCTTATACCGATCTGCTATTATTACGCTGAAGTACCCAATTGATTACCAATTGAACCTGCCAAATCGAGACCCAAAGCGGGTCTTGTACCGATCTGCAAATACTATGTATACAAATTATCCTGCCAAATCGAGACCCAAAGCGGACCTTATACCGATCTGCAAATACTTTATAACCATATAATGTATACCATTTAACCTGCCAAATCGAGTCCCAAACCGGATCTTGTACCAAACAGCTATTACCATATATTTACATATTGTACATGTACACTATGTATTTACAAATTTAATCTGCCAAATCGAGACCCAAAGCGGGTGTCATACCGATTTGCAATACTATATATATATATATTAATAGTTGTATGTTGAAAATGTATTTGGGAATGTTTAAACACAAATTAAAGGTACTAAAGGCAAGCCCCAAATATGATGCAAAAAAGGTAGCCACATGTGAGGGAAGGGCGGAAATTTTCAGAAAACTGACCACACGTCCGCATGTGATGAATACAGATGCAATTGTGAAAACACCACCCACTGAAGGCAGAACGCAATCAAGATAATCAATGCGTCTTTAGCAACACAACACAATACCTGAGCCAACCGATTAGCGATTTGAATGCACCTATTGAAATACAATATCGAACGGCAGAATTAAATTACTGCAATTGCATAAACTGGCGGCAACAACTTTTTAGCCTGTTGACAAACCCGTTTTCTTACAATAATAATACAATACAAACGGCATTTGATATAGCGCCTTCTCAAAACATGGTCAAAGCGCTTTACAAAATAGAGAGTAATTACTATTTAGCCTAAAACATAGTAATACAACAGGTATTGTAAAAGATGAACCATGAGATAAGTACTTAACATCAAACTATAAAATAAAAAAGAAAACAGCTGCATAATTAAATATCATGTGAGGCAATAACAAAAAAACTAATTTAAGCACACGATCAACTCTTAGGAAATAGATGAAATTTTAGAGCTTTCTGAAAAGTAACAATGGACTTGGAACGTGGCGCACAGAGATAGGCAAAGAGTTACATAGGCTAGGGGGCCGCATTGACTGAAAGCCCTGTCACCCACTGACCTTTTGTGCGGGAAACAGTGAGTGAGGAGTGAGGAATATACAAAGAGAGGTTAGACAAGTAAGATGGGCACTTGTCCGAAAATCCCATTGTAAGTAAGAAGCAGACAACGCGCTCACTAATTGGTAGCCAATGGAGCGCTTTAAGGAGGGGTGTGGGGTGGAAGTCTTCTATCAGATCTGAACCCACCAGCGGGCTGCTCTATTCTGCACAAAATCTGAGTTATACTCCGATGCTCTGGCCGACCATCCCTACAAAGGACAATGGCCTAGTCAAATTGCGAGGGTAAAATTCAGTTCGTTCGTTCGTGCAAGTCCAAAATCACAGTCGAAGATCCGTCTTTCTTTAAACCAGTGATAGTTCAATCATCCAGGTGGATCAGGCTGGGGGGGGAATTCCTACTTGGGACTTGTAAACCCACATGCATCTATGATGTGGCAAATGGTTGTGTCTCCACAATCGCAGTTTGGTTGAAGGTTCTACTCCGCTATTGTGAAGGAAGTTCTTGTACGACCAACGCAGTTGGAGTCTGTTGAGTGGACCAGTGGCTTACTGTAAAGGTCACAGCCTTTGGGCTTGCCTAGAGGGCTGTCCACAAACTGCTTTAGGTTTAAAGTAGAGGAGCCAGTGCTCAAAACCATCGTCATTGATCCAAGATGATGCTAGGGATTACGTGACTGAAGAGTGTCATGGATGGGGTAGCAAAGTGATTTCGTGGAATTCTCTGATCCTCACAGGGTGTTGGTGGTGGGATTAGACTTCCAGGTTCATCACAGTCTTGGAGAGTTTGATCGTCTGAAGTTTCCTCCTAAGATTTGCAGGATGCTATGCCAGACAGAATTGGGAGGGTATTATGACAGGCGTTGCCAAAAGGCAAACCACCAATAACAAGTTAAAATCAGTGGAACGGACGAGGATGTGACAACTCTCAATGTGATAAAGCGGCGGATCCGGTAAAATATTGCGGAAGGTGGAAGTCCACAGACTTATGATGACCTTTACAGTTCGGTCATAGACATTGTCTGATCAACACGACACCAAGGTGGGTTTCTAATGCCGAGGACTGGGAACACAGCCCTGTCCCGACCCTGCACTGATGGTAATATCTTTGAGGCGACTTGTCGTTAATAGGATGAACATGCGATGAAAAATGCTGTCTTTTCATCATTCAAGTGAGTTTGTTACGCGCATCCACTCACTGATGTCATTAAATACAAAGATGAGAGTCTTTTGACCAACATGTTTGGCCTCCACCATCAATCTTGGATCAAATGTCATACGAGTGCACCTCATCAGATTACATGTGGTAAAGAAATATTGTGCTTCCGGATGATTGATGAGATACAGTATGTGTACATTATGAAAAAGAGAGGCAGACACAGAAACCATGAGAAGACCGAAAGGGAGATTTGATTGCTCCGTTTTGAAATTGCCATCCCCAATGCCGCACCGAAAAGAAGCGGTTATGGCAGGTAAGACCTAATCCACTGTAAGGCAGTACCTTGAATTTCGAAAGTATCACGTAACCTATTCAAAAGAATGGCATGATCCACAGTTATCAAAAGGCTTGCAGCAGACTAGCAGCACAATTAGCACTGAATCTCTAACTGTTGTGAATTGCATTGAGGACACGCTTGACACGCAGAAGTGCCGTTTCAGTGCTGTGTCGGTCTTTGTAAGCTGACTGAAACTTTCTCATTTAAGTCTTTTGAGACAAGATGATCCTTATCTGGGCACTCACTACTTT